>SZWC01001365.1:68678-92384 GCA_023375785.1 Penium margaritaceum
GCTTAGCGTAAAAAATAACAAGTACGGGGTAAAAGGAACGAGCTAACCGATGGATGAAGACGTAGTCCAGGAGGGGAGAGAGGAAAATCCGCACGAAAGACCAGGTGCATCCACAGGAACTGGAGTCCACAAAACAAAGGGGCCGTGGAGAGGGAAAGGAGAGAGAGAGACATAAAGAGAGAGGGAGACATGAGGAGAAAGGGAAAAGGAGCGGACAAGGCGCAGAGAGTGGCTAGAAGGAAGGGTAGAGGAGAGAGGGGAGTGAGGAAGAGCAGAGAGCAGACAAAAGGAGAGAGAAGAGAGAGAGGGAGAGAGAGAGAGAGTGAGGAGAGAGAGTGGAGGCAGAGAGCATAAAATAGTTGGAGGGAGAAAAGAGAAGTTGCCGTGTCCTTGTTTTATCCACGCTAGCTCCGTCCCGTGCCATTCGCGGATCTTACCCTTGTCTCAGTACTCACTGCCTGCTCGGACTTACTCCACAACAAATCTATACTGCTAACTCCAAGCCACAGACAACCCTGCGGACTACGATTCTGAGCTGATACGTGAGATCCTCATCGGTGAGTGACACTCCGCGGTCCATTTTCCGCCACACGCGAGCCACCTAGTGGCTTCCAGCTCCTCTCCGCAGAACCTTGTTCCGTGGCCGTGTGCAAACAAGGGCACCGCCGGCAGCTTACTTCGCACCAAGTTTGATCTCTCACGCACGGTGAGTCACACTCCGCGGTCCACTTCCTGCCACACGCGAGCCGCCACCTTGTATGCAGGTAAGGGCACTGCCGGCAGCTCACTTCTCACCAGGTTTGACCTCTTACGTACCACCCCAAGGACTGCAGCGAGGATCACCCAAGGCAATGAAAGACAGGGACATGGAACACCGAAGGCACAATTGGACGCGGTGAATGTCTTTGATAGTTCAAGGCAGAGTACATGAGGGTCTGGAGCATTAATCCCAGAAAGCAAACAAGACTGGGGGACGACTTGTGCTACTACTGCCTAGGCCTTATCTAGTTGGGACTCCGCATGGTGTGTCTACATACCGTCGGTCTCATCCCTCTCAGGTCATCATTTTTTCTCGTACTTAGACTCCACGCAGTACGGCTACGCACTACGGGTTTTCTTCCTCAAACACACATGGAACATCACCCTCACTCTTCCTAAGTCTCCTTCTTCATCCGCGGCTCGCGCACGCAGTCTCCTTCTTTGTCCCTAGATGTTTCTCTGTGATTGATGCACCGACTCCCGTGCTGATTGGTTGTTGCCCCCCTTGATTACCCCGTCTTTCCGCTGTCCTGCCTAACTTACTCCGTGATCGCTTCTCCTTCTGCGGCTCGTCCCCTGTTCCCTTCCCACCGCGTATTTCTCTGTTGCATCTTCTCGCCTCTTTAGAGCTTCCGCCACCAGCGTTTTGAGATAGCCATAGGGCAGGCACCGTAGATGACAATGTCAACCTGCGGCAGTCTCCCGCTATGTAACCCGCCCATGCTGCTGTTGGATTGCGCGCTACCCCATGCTCGACTGCGCATACCGCGGGAGCCAGCGTGCTTTGCATGGTTCTCCGGTTGTTTTTTTTTGTGGATTGACCTTCCCGCGGACCAGCGGCAGAAGTTTGTGTGACACTGATGCCCCCAACCCCCCTTTTTTGCAAGACGCTGCCCCACAGTCTTTCAGCGGGTCAGGTGCTTGAATCTTCTGCGGGCCCTGGGATGATTCTTCTCCTGGCAAGGTGTGCAGTACTTCTCCACATCTCCTCCCGTCCGCTGGAACTTTCTTGCGCAGTCATCGTGGATGAAGAGTCTGCATCCCTCAGACCGCACCTTTATTGTAGGCACGTCGATTAGCTTCTTGCATGAGGATCATTGTGGCATTCATTCGTACTTCTTGCAGCTTGAGCAGTGGTAGATTTTCTTTCCCTCCTTACTCCGTCCCACTTTCTCGGTGCACGAGTCATGAGCGAGCCCTCCGCAGTGCTCGTATCGGAAAACCGTCCCTTTGAGTTGGCCCATGCAGTTGTCTCCGCTACAGGAATGTTGGTTGGGGAACTTCCACTTGCTCTTGCTCACCTTGTTGCGGCAACTGATACAGGTCCAAATGCCCTCCTTTCCCCGTTCCCCACACCGCAAGTGGCACATGGTCCTGCACATTTTGCAGGCCTTGCCAAACTCGTCGAGGTCCTCCTCACATCCTCCGCAGGTTGGTGCCAGGGTTATCTTTATAGGCCAGGGAGGCCCTCCCTACGTGATTGCTATACCCATGCACTTGTGGCAGTGTCTTGCCCAGTACGAGCTGCCTGTCACAAGGCACGCCTGGTGGGTCAGCCTTTTGCATTGGGTGCAGTTTCCGCCCTCGCTCACGGCCTTGACAGAGGTGGGGTAGCTCTCAATTGACGTCGCGGGTGGATCCTGTTCCTCCTCGCCTTCCGAGTCCACCTCCTCCCCTTCCTCGGTCACCTGAGGTGACCTCCAAACTCCGCGCTTCTGCTCGATCTCTTGGCTGCATCTCCCACACATTTCTGGTCCGCTTTGCCCTCCTTCGTTGTTCCGCGGCTTCGTAAGACATCTATCACGGATCTTGCGGCGGCAAACGTTGTAGTCTCGCACTGTCCTGCCCTAGCTGTGTCCACATTGGGCACATGTCTTGCTTTCCTTCTCTCTCCTAGCTTGCTATGCGTCTGCCATTCGTCCTTCCTTCTGCCACCGCTTCATGGTGACCGCGGATACTGTGGGGTCCCTGTCGCGTTCCGGTCTGCTCCCTCTCTTCCTCCTCTTCTTCATCCTCTTCCTCTTCCTCCGGGTCCCACTCTCTGCGGGCCTGTCCTCCTCTTGAGTTTGGGCAAGCTTCGTCATCCCCTTCGGTCTTCCTCTCCGCTCCCTCCTCCTTAGCCTCATGCAGACAATGGAGGCAAGTGCGATTCAACCTGATGCAGCTCTTTGACAGCCCTTGATGTGCTGGTTGGCCGTAGACGCGGCACACGACTTTCAGTTGCGGCTCCGCTGGCAGGTTTTCCCCACACCACACGCAAGGGCATGTATATGTCATAAAATGACAGTCTAAAAAAGGACAGTCTAAAAATGATAGTCTCGATCTGATAGTCTCAAATGGATAGACTACAAAATGAGAGTCTCAAAATGAGAGTCTCTACATAAGTCTTGATGATGGTTTGCAAATAATAGTCTCAAAATGACTATCTTAAAATGGAACTCTAAAAATGACGGTCTAAAAAAGTCTGAAAATGACTGTCTCAAAATGACTGTCTCTAAAGGACACTCTCAAAATGATAGTCTCCAAGTGAGTCTCTAAATGATAGTCTCAAAATGATAGTCTCAGAATAATAGTCTTCAAATGACAGTCTCATAATGACAGACTTAAAATAAAAGTCTTAGAATGACAATTTCAAATTGATAATATCAAAATGACAGTTTCAAATTGACAGTGTAAAAATGACATTCTCAATCTGACAGTCTCAATTTGACAATCTCAATATGAAAGTTTGCAAATTAGATTCTCAAATTGACAGTCTAAAAAATCAATCTCAAAATGACAATGTCAAAATGACGGTCTTAACATGGAAGTCTCAAATTGAAAGTGTCAAATTGACATTCTCAAAATAACAATCTTCAAATGATAGTCTCAAAATGACATTCTCAAAATGATAGTCTCAAAATGATAGTTTCAAAATGACACTCTTAAAATGACAAACTCAAAACCACAGTCTCAAAATGTCTGCCTCAAAATGTAGCTTTCACCACGACAGTCTCATAATGATAGTCTGAAAATGACAGTCTTCAAAATGATACTTTTAAATGACACTCTCAAAAACACAATCTCATAATGACTCTCAAAATAACTATCTCAAAATGTTAGTATCAAAATGATTGTCTTTAAATGACCATCTCAAAATGACCGTCTCAGAATGTCAGTCTCAAAATGAAAGTTTCAACACGACTAATTTAAAATGGTTGTCTCCAAAGGATACTCCCAAAGTGATAGTCTCAAGATGACAGTCTCAGACTGATAGTCTAAAAATAACATTCTTGAAATGACTGTCTCAATTCGACAGTCTTCAAGATGACAGTCTCAAAACGACAGTCTAAAAAACATTTGTCTCAAAATGACAGTCTAACATAATAGTTTCAAAATAACAGTCTAAAAATGATAGTCTCTACATGAGTCTTGCGTGAATAGTGTAAAAATGAAAGTATCAGAATGACAGACCCAAAATGACACTCTCAAAATGACAATCTCAAAATGAAAGTATTTAAATGAAATTCTCAAAATAACAATTTCTTCTTAATAATCTCAAATTCAAAATCTCAAAACAACAATTTCAAAATGATAGTCTTGAAATAACAGTCTTTAAATGAGTCCAAAAAAGTATAAAAATGATTATCTCAGATTGACAGTTTAAAAATGATGGTTTTAAATTGACAATTTCCATATGATAATCCAAAATTGATAGTCTGAAACTGACTTCCTCAAGATGAGAGTCTCTAAATGAGTCATTAAATGACAGCCTCAAAATAACGGTCTGAAAACGATAGTCCCAAATGATAGTCTCAAGATGGAAGTCTCAATTTCATAGTTTCTGATAGATAGTCTCAAAATGATAGTCTCAAAATGATAGTCTCAAAATGACAATCTCAAAGTATTAGTCTCAACATAATTGTCTTAAAATGACAGTCTCAAATTGACATTTTCAAAATGGTTGTCTCAAAATGACTATTTTAAAATGAGAGTCCCTCAATGATAGTCTCAAAATGACAGTCTCAGAATGATTGTCTCAAAATAAAAGTCTCAAAATGCTTGTCTCAAATTGACCGTCTTTAAATGATTGTCTCAAAATGATAGTCTAAAAATGGTAGTCTCGTAAACATATTCTTAAAACTACGGTTTCTAAATGACAGTCCCAAAATGAGTCTTAGAATAACAATCTGAAAATGAAAGTCTGAAAATGATAGTCTAAAATTGAAAGTCTCAAACATATTGTCAACTTTATTATCTCAAAATGGTTGTCCCTAATTGCCTGTCTTAAATTAGCAATCTTAAATTGATAATCTAAAAATGGCAACCTCAAATTGACAATCGCAAAATGACAATCTCAAAATGATAGTGTCAAAACAATAGTCTCAAAGTGCTAGCCTCAACATGATAGTCTCAAAATACTTCCCTCAAACATTATGTCTCAAAATGACTGCTTTAAAATGACAGTCAGAAAATGATGGTTTGAAGAGGACAGTCTCACAATGTTAGTCTCATAATATTAGTCTCAAATGATAGTCTCAAAACGAGTCTTGCAATAACGGTCTCAAAATTACTGTCTCAAATAACAGTCTCAAAATGACAGTCTCAGAATGAGAGACTCAAAATGACTGTCTCGAAATGATAGTCTCTAAATGTCGGTCTTAAATTGTCAGTCTCAAAATGATAATCTAAATATTTCTCAAATTATCAATCTCAAAATGACATTCTCAATGACAGTCTTTAAGTGTATGTCTCAAAATAACAATCTCACAAGGAAAGTCTCAAAGTGAAAGTCGTAAAATGATAGTCCTAAACGATATTCTTAGAAGGGCAGTCTCAAAATGATAGTCTCAAAATGATGGTCTCAAAATTACAGTCTGAAAATGGAAGTCTCAAAATGGTAGTGTCAAAATGAGTCTCAAAATGATAATATCGAAATGACACCCACAAAATAGCAGTTGAGGAGGACAGTGGCAGGGGGTTGAGGCGGCTGGAGCCAGGTGGCTCTCGGGTCTCGTGAGGGAGGTCGCCCAGAGTTAGCCGCGGGACCAACTTCACTCTCGGCTGTGAGTTGGAAGAGGCTCTCGAGAGCTGTGAGGGGGAGAGCTCTTCAGAGCTGTGAGGGGGGATCGAGGAGGACTTAGACGTAAGAGAGGATCAAGGCAAGAAAATGAAATGTTTTTGGGAAAGAATGAGCATGATGAGCGAGCCATGCGGACCCCTATCGGATCGCATGGCTCAGCTCTTGTGGTTCGCCACCCAACGTGGCGAGCCACACAATAGAAGTGAAGCGCGCTAGGGAAAACAGCGAGTGAGGGAACACCAAGCGCAACCCAGTGTCCTGGTCTATGTCGCATGAGGAGCGCATACAAAAGTAGGCTAGAGCACACCACAGAAGGGTAGGACTAATCTAGGTGCGCTGACAATGTTTGATATATTAACACGATAGCGCAAGCGAGGGTAGACGGTGCAAGCGGAATGCTTGAACACCAGAGCACAAGCCGCACAAGGAGCAAGACAGTGCCGGGAGAGACAGGGCGTATGCCACCAGGACGAAGAGGAGGTGGTCAATGGAGATACTCGCCACACCCCAACGTGCAAGGCACAGCGACTATGGATCGCACGATACCAGAGGCACCCAGTTTGGGGTACCACCCATAAGCGCCCGCTTAGGAGCACACTGCCAGGGGCATCCAGTATTGCTCCACAGAAGCACCCTGACAGGAACACCACACGAGAAGCACTCCAGCAGAAGTATGCCACCAAAAGCACCCCACCAGCAGTATCAGTCCACGTGACACCGTCCAACAGCACCCAAACAAGGAGCCACCCACAAAAAGCACCACTTCAGAAGCACCCATCCAAAATCACCCCGCCAGAAACTTCCCACCAGAAGTGCGGACAGCGCCGCCAGTGCCCAATCAGCGGAGGCAATCTGCCTGGTGACAGGCGCCCCCGCCGTGGTCAAGGAGTCAAGGGCCTGCACCCCACCACCCAGAGGCACACGCCAACACAGAAATGAAAGGACACAAGGGGAGGGGGCCAAAGGTAAAAGACAGGACAGCAGAATAGACGGTGACGAATGGGAGACGCCACGCCGGCAACGAAGGGCACTAGATGTAGAAGAACCTACAAGGGACGTACACACGGAGGGGAGAAGCCAAGAGCAGGGGGGGGAACAGAGATGCCGAATACAAGTGGTCATTGAGCAGAGGACCAAACCACACAAGCAAGGGAAGGCGCAAGAAAGTCTCAGTCCAACAGGGGAGGGTCCAAAGGCCGTCAGAGACGATACTCGAAGCAAAGGCAGGCTAGTGGAGAGCCTTCGTGAGAAAGTTCAGGAGCTGAAACTTGGCAAAGATGAACCATAACAAGACATTGCCTGCTACGACAACGTCGCGCACGTAGTGGTGCTCAACATTGATGTGCTTGGTGCGACGATGAAGCGCACGAGCGTTCCTGGTAATGACCAAGCCACTCTCACTGTTTGTGTAGAGAGGCACAGCGGGGGTGGGAAGACGGTTCTCACCGAGAAGGCGACAAAGCCACACCACTTCGACGGTAGCACCACCGAGTGCCATGTACTCAGCCTCTCCAGTGTTGTGAGTGATATGACCCCGCTTCCTTCTGTGCCAAGAGATGGCAACAGTGCCGAGGAGGAAGACAAAGCCGTTGTGGTTGCGAGCGTCCAAATCGTGGGCATAGTCGCTGTGGGCATAGCCCTCCGGAAGTGGCACGCCCGACCCAGCCTGGAAGACGAGGCCGGCACGGGTAGACCCAAGGATGTAGTGAAGGACGTTCATGGAGGTGAGGTGTGTGAGGCTTGCGGGCATACAAGACGAGGACATTCACCGCGTACGTGATGTCCAGATGAGTGGTGCCAACCAGGTACGTGAGTGCGCCAATGATGGACTGAAATGTGATGGCAGACTGCAACGTACCCGACTTCGTGTCATGGGCCACACAAAGGGCGAGCTGGGTACCTGGTAGCATGGGCGAGGAGGAAGCATGGAGGGGGCAAGAGAGGTCGACAACAGAAGCAAAGCGGTCTGCAAGATTTTGGACATAGTGCTCCAGATGGACCAATAGACAGCCAAGGAGGCGCTCAATCTGCATCCCTAAGAACATGGCTCCTAGGCCAAGGTCCTTCATGCGGTATGCCGAGGAGAGGAGACCCTTCGCCTTGGAGATTACAAAGGAAGAAGGAGAGGTGATGAGGAGGTCATCCACATACACCACAACAAAGGTGGGTACGAGAGTCGTGCCACCGACGAAAAGGGAGGGGTCGGACTGACTAGGACAGAAACCGCCATGGACAAGGGTGGACAAGAGTTCTACATTCTAAGAATGGGGAGACTGGCAGAGACCGTAGAGCGTGTGACAGAGGTGGCGGACTTTTCCAATACCATTGGAAAGGCCTGGATGAAGGACCATGTAAAGCTCCTCCTCAAGACGACCGTGGAGAAACGTGTTTTTCACATCCATCTCGTGAAGCTCACACTAAAAGTGAGCTACAACATAGATGACAACGAGACTCATCGTAAAGCGGCCGACAGGGGCGTAGGTGTCGGTAAAGTCAACGCCGGGGACTTGGGAGTAGCTCTTGGCAGTGAGGCGCGCCTTGTACCGGTCGAGGGCACCCGAGGCGGTGAACGTCTTGCGCAGGACCCAGTTGGCCTTGACCGCCGTGCAACTGGGAGGAAGGTCAACAAGTTCAAGCACACCATGCTCAGCCAAGGCGGCAAGCTCGGCAACGCAGGCGGCGTGCCAGGCTGCGGCATCCGAGCGAGTAAGAGCGTTAGCAAGGGTGAGGGGATTGGATTCGTCAAGGGGAGAGGGAGAGGAGGAAGTGGGCAGGACAGATGTGACCGTAAGGGCATCCGCAGTTGATGCCTGTGCACCGACAAAGTGATGGTCAGTGCAGGCATGGAACGTATGGCAAAACTTAAGATGAAAGAAGTGGCGACCGTGGGTGTGACCTGGATAGAAGGTATAAGGTGACGGAGGGGGGACAAAGGGAATGCAATTGCAGAGGAGGATAAAGGTGGGGAGGGAAGGGGGAGAGTCGAGACCGCCGGAGAAGGGGGAAAGGAGGAAGGGAGTGTTCGAAAGGGAGGCGGAGGGGCGGTAGACGCGGTGGTAGGAGGAGGAGCAGGGGAGACGAGCGGGGGAGAAATGGGCGACCATACGACCATGGGAGGAAGCGGGTAAGGGAGGGGAGAAAAGGAAGAAGGAGATGGAGGAGACGATGCAGGTGTTGGTGATATGAAATAGACCAATGGAGAAACGAAAGGAGTGGAAGATGATAGAGGGGACGAGGAGTGAGGTAGAAGGGCGATGAGGAGAGGGATGGAGGCACAGGTGAGAGCGCAAGCGGTGTGAGCATGGGTGTGGAAAGAAAAAGGTGAGGAGGGAGGAGTATCCAGTACGGGATGAGGAAGCAAAGATGAAGGGGCGGGAGGAGCAGGAGGAAGTATGCGGGGGGAGAGAGGAGGAGGGGAGGAGAGATAGAAGGACGAGCCCAGGCAGCATGTGTACGCACCCAAGTGGGGGCACGAGGGGACACCGAGAAGGGAATCTAGGCTGGGGACGGGTGGGTGGGGGGAAACTGCCGGAGGAGGAGATGGACAGGGGAGGGGAGCAGGCGGCGAAGGGGACGGAAAGGGAGAAGGAGGAAGGGGGGGAAGGGTCTCGCGAGAGAGAATGTCGACAAGAGGAGGAAGGGGCGAGGGGTGAACACAGGAGGCGACAGGGGGTGAGGGTGGAGGAGACAGCGGTACCGCGACAAGGACGGCATCTCCAACAAGACCAACAATGGAGGACACCCATGGGGAGGTATCCTCCATGACATCCTCAACGGAGAGGAGAACAGGATGCGCACAGTGAGTGGGGGAAGGCGGACGGGGGGAGCCTAGAGCCTAGACCGCGATCAGAGCAGGGGGATTGGAGGAGGAGAGGGGGGGAAGCCGTGAGGAGAGGTAGGAGACGGCACAGGAGACGGCAATAGAGGAGGGAGGGGAGAGACAGACGGCGCACCGCCATGGCAGTGAGAGGGTGGTAAAGGAGGCAGGGGAGGGGATGGAGGTGAGAGGGAAAGAGCGAGCGGAGAGGGGCGAGGAGGGACGAGAGGTGAGGTAGAGGATAACGAACCAAGGGGAGGGGAGGGGAGACAGTGACGAGAGGAGGCCCCCCCCCTTGGAGGTGGAGACAAGCGGAAAAGGGAGGGAAGGAGCCGCAGGATGGGGCGGTAGGGCCGACAAAGAGGGCACACAGGAAGTGGGAGCAGGGGGAAGGGGGTGAGAGTTCGGCGGTGGAACGAAGGAAATGGGTACAAGAGGTGAGGTAGAGGGTAACGGGCCAAGGGGGAGAGGAGGGGAGACAGAGACGAGAGGAGGACCTCCCGTGGAGGTAGGGATGAGCGGGAAAGGGGGAGAAGGAGCCACAGGATAGGGCAGTAGGGCCGATGAAGAGGGCAAGGAGGAAGTGGGGACAGGGGGAAGGGGATGAGAGGTCGGTGGCAGGACGGAGGAAGGGGGCACGAGGGAAGGGATAGGCGCGCAGGTGGCGGCATGCGGAGGAGACGAGGAAGGGATCACTGAGGGAGGCAAAGAAGGGGGAGGGACACCCGTAACCACAAGGCCATCAGAGGTGTAGGCTATGGCAGAGGTCAAGGGAGGGAGATAGCGGTCTGCGCGGAACGTGCCGTAGGTCAGCTGCTCAAGAAAACGAGCGTGACAGGACTTGATGAGGTGATGGGCTACAGGGTCCCAGAAGCGGTGCGCACGAGAATGAGGTGCAACCCCAAGGGTAACACATAGGCGGCCAGGCGGATTGAGCTTGCCAGAACGAGAAAGGGGAGCAAGGTAGACGGTAGCCATGGTGCCCCAAACCACAGCCTGACTAAGGTCGGCACGTTGACCAAAGAAGAGCTTGAATGGCGTGATTTTGGGGGCAAGAGGGTCATGAGGGATCCGGTTCAAAACCCATGTGCGATAATGGGCCGCCTCAAACCAGTAGCTATAGCCTTGATTGAGGAAGCTAGCCTCAGCCATCATCGTGCGGATGCCCTCAACGAGTGTACAGTTCCAGCACTCAACGACCCCATTTTCCTGTGGAGAATAGGGGGCACAGAGCTCGTGAACTAAATCCTCATGGTCAAAAGACGATACTATATCACCAAAAAACTTGCCACCGCGGTCAGAGTGAAAGCGCAGCAACTGGTGACGACTTTGTCTCTGCACGGACACGGACCACGATCGGATGGTCTGCGCAAAATCGCTCTTTACCTAAAGAAAGAAGCCCCATGTGTAATGAGAATAGTCGTCAATCAGACCGAGGACAAATATGGCATGCTCAGCAAGAGACTCATCCCAGAGAGGACCAAGGATGTCAGCATGCACGAGCTCAGGAGGAGCAGACCTGCGACAGGGGGAGGAGGGAAAAGGAAGGCGATGCATCTTACCGACTACACAAAACGTACATTATGCAGCGCAAGGGGCCCGGAAAGACAGGTCGGATAGACCATCGATGAGAAGGGTTCAGAGGAGGGTGGCCACCGTAGAGGAGGGAAGATGGCAAAGGCGACGATGAAGAAGGTGCGAGTGAGCCGAGCAAGAGAGAGCGACAGGCGCAACAACATCCGCCATGGGTGCAAAGACGGAGTGCGGACCGAGAACCTGCTATAGGCCATCGCATGGAGGCTGGCGACCACGGAGGACGACGTGGCCATTGGCACAATCGGTCACGGCGACGAGACGGAGGGTGTATGCGGTGGAGAACCCACACTCGTCGAGAGTCAGACCAGACAAAAGAGAAAAATCAAGAGCCAGGACGTAGAGAACAGAGGACAAGGTGAGAGAGCTGGATGAGGAGGTGAGACAGACAGTGCTAACACCGAGTACAAGGAGAGGGACCCCATCACCAGTGTACATAGAAGTGATCACGGAGACTGGACTGAAGTCTCTAAACATCTCACAAACAAGGCACATGTGATCGGTTGTGGCAATGTCGACCATCCAAGATGGAGCCACAACACGCTCAATGCCGGAGAGGAGGCAGTATGCAGTTTTGCGATGGGAGAGGGGAAATGGACAAGGACCGGGTGAGGGAGTATCTGGAGAGGTGGGACAAGAGGTAAGGGCAGTGAATAGATCAAACAAAGGGGAAGTACCAGCAAGCGGCGGATCGTCAAGCACACCCTTAGCCAGGACGTGACGGATGAGAGCAATGATCTCATCCTTCGTAAGGGGAGGGGGTGCCGCAGGAACTGGCGATGGACGGACGGGGGCGGCAAGCGGGGGAGTACCGGGGACCGTAGCCGATAGAGGACCGCCAGGGGGAATAGAAGCACGACTACAGAGGACACGCTGATGGAAAATCCTCTCACGAAGAACAGGGACTGGGGGAAGTGGGCACGCATCGTGGCGATGACCCACAACCTCGTAGTTCTAGCACGTGGGCCGATGAGCACCCCCACCGCCACTGCCACCACAACCACCTCTGCCAGGCGGAACACGAACAGCAAGGGCATGAGCCGCCGGAGGCAGGAGGAGGCCGGGCAGGGCATCGGATAGGACGGGTTCAGCTAGAGGATTGGTAGGCTAGAAGATTGCCTAGAAGGACTGAAGCCCGTCCAGCAACACCGACCAGACCACCCTAAGAGTCTGATACGCAACCTGGAGGGTGAGGACGAGAGGAGAGGAAGTGAGAGCACCGGCAAAGGCAGGACCAAGGCTAGCGAGTATAGATGTGACAAAAGCCTGATGAGTCAAGGATGCGCCTGAAGTGAGAAGCTCCGCGCGGCCCAGGTAGGCATCCAAGGACTCGTCAAGACGGCGGCGGAGAGCCAAAAGATTGGCAAGGAGAGAGGAGGCGGAATAAAAGGAGTTAGAGGAGTAAAGAGCTCGGAGGGCAGCCCAGGCCTCACGAGGGTGAGCGGGTAGGGTGGCAGTCGGCGCGAACCGATCGAGTTGGCGGAGAGCGAGTGAAGGGGCAGCGGAATAGAGGAGGTGGAAGGCAAGAGCGTTGCGATCAGGGTGAGTGAGGAGTTGGGAGGGAGAGGGATCATAGGGCTCCCAAAGACCATGCACGTGGGTCCATGATACAAAGTGGGGGGACCAATCAGAGAACAAGGTGCTCGAGATGTGCCTAGGAGCAGGAGTGAAGGACATCGATGAAACTGGAGGAGGATGGAGACCAAGGCAGGCGAGTTGAGCGACCGCGAGTGTCATAGCATCGAGGCGAGCCTCCGTGCCAGTAAGGGCAACAACCGGGTCACTAGGGGGAGGGGCGCCAACAGGGACAGCGCCACCAGTCAGGAGGACACCGCCGGCAGGGATGGCACCACCGGCCGGCAGAGCGCCACTGAGAGGGATGGCACCACCAGGGGGAAGATTGCTGCCGGCGACGATGGCACCGGCGGGGACGACGATACTTCCAGGAGCGACGACGCCGCCGAGGGCGACGTCGGCACAAGGGGCGACAGCACCGTTGTGGACGATGGCACCGCAGAGAGCAACAACATCACCAGGAGCGACGGCACGAACGAGGGCGACGGCACTGCCGGGGACAACGACACCGGTGGGGGCGATAACAATGCCAAGGAAAACAACACCACCAGGGGTGACGCCAACACGAGGAGTGACGGCACAACCGAGAGCGATGACACTGCCAGGAGCAATAGCACCAACGGCAGCAAAAACACCACCGGTCGCGACAGCACCGCCACGGGCGACATCACCATCCATAGCGAAAGCACAACCAGGGGCGACAGACCCGCTAGCCCTGACGACACCGCCGGGGGTAACGACAACGCACACAGGATCATCGGATGTGCCAACAGTACCAATGGTAGGGTCTACAGTGCCGCCACGATGGACGTGGGGAAGGGCAGGGGGCGCATCGGGAGAACGAGATGTGACGACATCAAGGATGGCCATTAAAAGGGGAACTGAGACGTCTCAATGAGGGGTGGTGAAGGAAGGGGCACAGAGCACCTTGAGAGCCACGGTGACGGCAGCCATGGCGACATAACGAGGGGAGAGGACAACAAGGTTTTCCACGAGGCCTCGATTAATGGAGGCAGGAGGGCTTGGGGCGTGGGAGAAGACGTCCTACGCGGACGCGTCCCCGAGGACCGCACGAGCTGCGACGGCAGCAGCTAAAGCATCAGAGAGGCTTAGATCCTCCATGGCACTGTGAGGCATAGAGCGAGGAGCAATGGACACAAGGAAGGAACGACTACAAGAGGAGCGGCCATCGACTGGAACAGAAGGGTGAACCATGTTGTCAAGTGTGTATTTAGGGGAGTGCGTTGGAGGAGGCGAAGGGAGGAGAGAAGCAAGAGCGAAAAGCAAAGGATAGGACAAGCAAGAGACGGAAGGATGGGTCCAGCACACAGTCAAGCGATGAAAAAGAGTGGAGCGCAAGCGAAGTGGCATCACATATGAGGTAACGGGAGCGGGACACAAGGGAACACAAGGGAGGAGAAGGACAGTGAAGAGGAGTAGAAAGAAGAGGGGTACAAAAGGGGTGAGGCGGGTAACAGGGAGAAGGACAGGAAAGGGGAGAAGGAAAGAGAGAGACGAGGAGGAGGGATAGAGAGAGAGGGCTAGAGAGACAAACGGAGAGAGAGGGGGTGGAGTGGTGGGAGAACGGGCAAAAGAGCGGTTAGGAGAAGGAAGGGGAGAGGACTAGAGGGAAGACAAGAGGGAAGAGAGGCGAGCGTAGGATAGGAGAAAGGGGGGTACGTGAGGAGGCAAAGAGGGGAGGAGAGCTGAAGGGAGGGCAGGGACAGAGAGTGTGGAGGGAGGCAGAGAGTACGGGGAGGAGGACAGAGAGAAGCGGAGAGAAAAGAGAGATAGGCAGAGCATAGTGGGAGAGAGAGCAAAAGTATAGAGTGCAAAGGAAAAGGAAGAAGAGAGAGAGCACCGGGAGGGGGGAGAAAGAGAGAGCGAGAGAGAGAGGGAGAGAGAGAAAGAAGGAGAGCGAGAGGGAGGGAGAGAGAGATGGGATGGAAGGGGCAGGGAGGAAGAGAGAGAGGAGAAGAAAGATGAACGAGAGGGAGGGGAATGGAATATGAGGAGAGAAAAAGGGGAGAGAAGAGAAGAAAAAAGGGACAGAGGGGGACGAGTAAGAGGAAGAGAGAGTGAGAGTGAGGGAGAGAGAGGGTGAGAAAGGTATGAGAGAGAGGGGGAGAAAGGGGCGAGAGGGGGAGAGGAGCGGAGTAGGTTGAAGGGTGGGATGATGACGGAGCGGGAGGGAGAAGAGGAGAGGAGAGGAGGAGGAGGTGATAGTGAAGAACAATTGAGGGTACAAAACACCAAAGGACCCGGTGGGAGCTCAGCCAGAGAGGGGAGGAGACTTAGAGGTCGGAGAGGACGACCAAGAGGGGGAAGGCGGAGTACCACCGGGTGGCAGCGGAGAAGCGTCAAGAGGGGTAGGCAGAAAGAGAGGAGGACCAACGGTACAATAGGCTAGGTTCGAATGCCAAACCAGAGCCGATGAAGCAGATGGAGAAGTGAAAGGGACGATGAAGCCGGAGGAGCAGACAAGAAGGTGGAAAAGGGGGCCGATGAGGGGAGTGAGGGGGGACAAAGAGAAGGAGGAACATATGGATGAGCGAAGAAAGGGGGAGGAAGAAAGGGAGTGGAGAGAGCAGCCAAGGGAGGGGGGAGGACATGAGGGGAAAAAGGAAGGGAGGAAGTGAGTGAGGAGAGAGAAGAGGGACGGGAGCGAGGAAGGATCAGGACAGAGGGGAGAGCAAGAGAGAGAGGGAGAGGGAGAGGGAGAGGGAGAGAGAGGGAGAGAGAGGGGGGAAGTGAGAGAGGGAGGGAGAGAGAGGGGAGAGAGGGAGGAAGGGAGAGAGGGAAAGAGAGAGGGGAAGAGGAAGAGAGGGTGGAGGGAAAGGCAAGGAGAGGAGAAAGAGAAGAAGTAGACAGCGAGGACGTGAGGGCGAGGGGAGAGAAGCAAGGGAAGAGAGGAGGGAGGGAAATGCAGAATGCAGAGACAAAGAGCAAAGGGAGGAGGGGAGAGACAAGAGCATGGGGGAGAGAGAGCGGAGAGTAGAAGCAAGTGCACATGGCAGAAGAAGGCGGAGAGAGAGAGAGAGAGGGAGAGAGCAAAGAGGGGTGAGAAAGGGAGGGCAAGAACAAGGCAAGAAGGACTAGAGAGGGAGAACAAGGGGTGGAGCGCAACAAGACAAGCGGGACAGACAAGGAAGGGAGAGCAAGAAGATGAGCGTGCACACGCACAGAGAAAGAATGAGGCAAGGATAGGAGAGGCACCAAGGAGGAAGGGAAAGGAGGGAGAGAGCAAGGTGAGCAAGGGAACAGAGCAGAGGAGAGAAGGACAAGGTGGGGAGAAAAGAAGATGCAGGGGAGAAACATCACGGACACAAGCCGTACAAGGGTGCACACGAGGTGCACAAACGCACACAAGGGGCGCAGAGATGGTGGTCACAGACGGATGGGAGAGAGAGGGGAGAAGGAAAGGGATAGGGGAGAAGCCGGTAACATAGATGGACAAAGAAGAGGAAAAAATGAAAGGAAGGCAGGGGGAAAGGGGGATGACAAGAGGAAGAAGGAATAGGGAGAAGAAGACGAAGGAGGAGAGAGAACAAAATATTACCATGAAAAATAACAAGTACGGGGGAAAAGGAACGAGCTCACCGATGGATGAAGACGTAGTCCAGGAGGGGAGAGAGGAAAATCCGCACGGAAGACCAGGTGCATCCACTTGAACTGGATTCCACAAAACGGAGGGGCCATGGAGAGGGAAAGGAGAGAAAGAGAGAGACAGAGAGACATATAAAATGGAAAGAGAGACAGATAGAGAGAGGGAGATGTGAGGAGAAAGGGAGAAAGAGCGGACAAGGTGGAGAGAGTGGCCACAGGGAAGGGTAGAGGAGAGAGGGGAATGAGGAAGAGCAGAGAGCTGACAAAAGGAGAGAGAAGAGAGAGAGGGAGAGAGAGAGGGAGGAGAGAGAGTGGAGGCAGAGAGCAGAAAACAGTTGGAGGGAGCAAAGAGAAGTTGTCGTGTCCTTGTTTTCTCCACGCTAGCTCCATCCGGTGCTATCCGCGGATCTTACCCCTATCTAAGTACTCACTACCTGCTCGGACGTATTCCACAACAAATCTATGATGCTAACTCCAAGCCACAGACAACCCTGCGGACTACAAGACTAAGCTGATACGTGAGATCCTCACCAGTGAGTGACACACTGCGGTCCACTTTCCGCCAGGTGCGAGCCGCCACCTAGTGGCTTCCAGCTCCTCTTCGCAGAACCTCGTTCCACGGTCGTGTGCAGACAAGGGCACCGCCGACAGCTCACTTCGCACCAAGTTTGACCTCTCACGCACGTTGAATGACACTCCGCGGTCCACTTCCTGCCACACGCGAGCCGCCATCTCGTGGCTTCCAGCTCCTCTCCACGGAACCTCGTTCGGCGGCCGTGTGCAGGCAAGGGCATTGCTGGCAGCTCACCTCTCACCAGGTTTGACCTCTTATGCACCACCCCAAGGACCGCGGCCAGGATCACCCAAGGCAATGGAAGACACGGACGCAGAACACTAAAGGCACAAATGGAGGCGGTGAATGTCTTTGATAGTTCAGGGCAGAGAACATGAGGGTCTGGAGCATTAATCCCAGAAAGCGAACAAGACTGGGGGACGACTTGTGTTACTACTGCCTAGGCCTTATCTAGTTGAGAATCCGCATGGTGTGTTTACACATCGTCGGTCTCATCCCTCTCAGGTCATCCTTTTTCCTCGTACTTAGACTCCACGTGGTGCGGCTACGCACTATGGGTTTTCTTCCTCAAACACACATGGAACATCACCCTCACTCTTCCTAAGTCTTCTTCTTTATCCGTGCCTCGCGCACGTGGTCTTCGTGTTCTTCTTGAATATTCATTTTCCGCGGTGGGTCCCCAAATGTATCTTCGTGATAAATGCACTGACTCCCGTGCTGATTGGTTGTTGCCCCCCTTGATTACCCCGTCTGTCCGCTTTCCTACCTAACTTACTCCGTGATTGCTTCTCCTTCTGCGGCTCGTCCCTTGTTCCCTTCCCACCGCGGATTTCTCTGTTGCATCTTCCCGCCTCTTTAGAGCTTCCGCCACCAGCGTTCTGAGATAGCCATAGGGCAGGTACTGCAGATGACAATGTCAACCTGTGATAGCCTTCCGCTGTGTAACCCGCCCATGCTGCTGCTGCATTCCGCGCTACCCCATACTCAACCGCGCATACCGCGGGAACCAGCGTGCTTTGTGTGGTTCTCCGGTTGCTTCTTTTTGTGGATTGACCTTCCCGTGGACCAGCGGCAGAAGTTCGCGTGACATTGATGCCCCCAAATCCCCTTTTCTGCAAGACTCTACCCCACAGTCTTCTAGCGGGTCAGGTGCTTGAATCTTCTGCGGGCCCTGGGACGATTCCACTCTTGGCAGGGTCTGCAATACTTCTCCACATCTCCTCCCGTCTGTTGGAACTTTCTTGCGCAGTCATTGTGGACGAAGAGTCTACATCCCTCAGACCACACCTTTATTGTAGGCACGTCAATCACCTTCTTACACGAGGAGCAATGTGGCGTTCGTTCATACTTCTTGCAGCTCGAGCAGTGGTAGAATTTTGTTCCCTCCTTGCTCTGTCCCACTTTCTCGGTGCACGAGTCATGAGCGAGCCCTCCGTAGTGCTCGCATTGGAAAACTGTCCCTTTGAGTTGGCCCATGCAGTTGTCTCCACTACAGGAACGTTGGTTGGGGAACTTCCACTTGCTCCTCTACACCTTGTTGCGGCAGCTGATACAGGTCCAAATGCCCTCCTTTCCCCGTTCCCCACACTGCAAGTAGCACATGGTCCTGCACATTCTGCAAGCCTTGCCAAACTCGTCGAGGTCCTCCTCACATCCTCAGCAGGCTGGTGCCAGGGTCTTGTCGTCATAGGCCAGCGAGGCCCTACCCTCCGTGATTGCTATACTCATGCACTTGTGGTAGTGTCCTGCCCAGTACGAGGTGCCTGTCACCAGGCACGCCTGGTGGGTCAGCTTTTTGCATTGGGTGCAGTGTCTGCCTTCGCTCACGGCCTTGACACAGGTGGGGCAGTTCTTAATGGACGTCGCGGGCGGATCCTGTTCCTCCTCGCCTTCCGAGTCCACCTCCTCCCCTTCCTTGGTCACCTGAGGCAACCTCTAAACTCCGCGCTGCTGCTCGATCTCTCGGCTGCATCTCCAAAACATTTCTGGTCCGCTTTGCCCTCCTTCGTTGTTTCGCGGCTTCGTCAGACATCTATTACAGATCTTGCGGCGGCAAACATTGTAGTCTCGCACTCTCCTACCCTAGTTGTGTCCACATTGGACACACGTCTTGCTTTCCTTCTCTCTCCTAGCCTGCTCTGCGTCTGCCATTCGTCCTTCTTTCTGCTACCGCTTCATGGAGATCACGGATACTGCGGGGTCCCTGTCGCGTTCTGGTCTACTCCCTGTCTTCCTGCTCTTCTTCTTCCTCTTCTTCTTCCTCCGGGTCTCATTGACCACGCACCTGTCCTCCTCTTGAGTCTGGGCCAGCTTTGTCATCCCTTCGGTCTTCCTCTCCACTCCCTCTTCTTTGGCCTCATGCAGGCACTTGAGGCAAGTGCGATTCAACCCGATATAGCTCTTAGACAGCCCTTGATGTGCTGGTTGGCCGCAAACGCGGCACACGACTTGTAGTAGCAGCTCCGCTGGCAGGTTTTCACCACACCACACGCAAGGGCCTGTATATGTGGCCAACTGGCGGGGACTCATGGGTACGCCCCGCCGCGGAATAGTGGCGGGCGCCTTTGGGGTTTCTTCTCTGGTTTCCTCTTGCCACTTTGCTGGCTGCCTCGGTGGTTCCTGCTGGTCCTTGTGTTCTTCCACCCTCCATTGCTGCCCTGCCTGGACAGCCTTTGCGGATACCTCCTGCACATCGGAGCCCTCCGGCTCCTCCTACGGATGTTCCTGGCTCCACTGCTGCTCCTGCTCCGAAACCTGGGCCTTGCACTGCTCTAGTACCTCTTCCGCCCTCCATCCTCTGGACCCTGTGCGTTCCTCAAGTGGAGAGAGCGCTCCCCCTTTGCCAGGGATATGCGTCAGCCAGGCAGGGGGCAAGAGCACGAATTCAGTGGCAAGGTAGCTTCGATCGCTGAACCATTCCGGCCCCTCCAGCCAGACATGCGCAGCGTCCACACTAGCCACGCGGTACACCTCCCGTGGTTCCGCGGCCTCGCCACCTGCACCTGGGAAAGGACGAAGGTAGACCAGGTTCCCCTCCCTGATTGGCCCTTGGTTGAGCCGTCGGTTGGCGGTGTCACGTCCGTGCCAGGCAGAGACATAGCCCCGCAACCTTGCTTCCACGCTCATCGTTTATGTCCTCTTGCAGCGCTCTAGAACCATTCCTACACTTCCTTGTCATTGGCGGCCTCCCGCTCCTCCTCCGAGCACCCCTCTGGTGTGTCCTCTGGGTCAAGGGTTAACCGCAGCGTCTTCTGTGGCATGCCAAGTGCTGTGCGCGATGGTTGCCCGAAGAGGAGGACGTGCGGGGAGAATGAAGTTGCTCGGCTGGGTGTTGTATTGATAAAGTGTGCTGCCTTTTTCAGATCTTCCCCTGGTCTTTGCTCTCCGCCGTGACCACCGCCCACTCCAAAATGTTGTGCAGCCTTTCTACTTGACCCTGAGACTCCGGACGGTACCGCCCGGAATGGACGTGCTGCGCGCCCCATTCCGCGAGCTCTTTGCGGAACGCTCCCGCAAATTTTTTGCTGTTGTCGTTGTGGACCACACTGCATCCCCCGAATTTGTAGAAGATTTCCTCTTGTATGAAGCGCGCAGCTTGGGCAGAGGACTTATCGGGCACTGCGCGGACCTAGATGTACTTCATGAAATGGTCCACTGCAGCAATCCAGTATGTCTCTCCTTGAGCGCGGCGAGGCCGAGGTCCATGAATGTCGATGACCATCTGCAGATGGGGGAGGGTAAGAAGAGTTGCATGTCCCGCAGCGTGAGTTTTCGGTGCCGCTCACATGAGGCGCAGTGCTGCACGACCTCGTTGACGAGTGCCAGGAGGTTTGGCACATGCAAGATGGGACACAGGCACTCCTTGAGTGTTTGTATGCCGGAGTGGTGGTGGTGGTGATAGGCCTTGACCACTGCCCTCTGTAATGTGGGCTGAGGCACCCACAAGACATGCAGCGTGGTCCGCCAAAGACGACCTCCCTCCCATGCATATTGTTCACAAAGGCGGGCGAGGTCATCTTTCTTTCGCCTGTCAAAATCCACCCCCTGCTTAGTCTCCAGGGCCGCATACACCTTTTGTGCCTCCTCCTTCTGTTTCTCCTCGGTGGTGGTGTGGAGTAGGATGTAGGCTGTCTGCCAAATCCGCCAATCCTTCGTCTCCACTGGCCCTCTCGCCTTCCCCACCTTTTCTGCGACGGCTTCTCCCGGCTTTCTCTTTCTCTGTGGTTCCTTCGCCGGCAGTCCCTTGGCTCTCCTCGCATCTTGCTCTGCCTTCATCGCCTACAATCGCCGCTGGTTGTCCTCATCATAGGCGGGGAATTCCCTATCCTAGCTGTCTGGGGCTGGGAAAAGGCGTAGAATCCCCACCGCATGCAGCTCCCCTTTGTTCCACTAGTCCCTCAGCCTCAGCTCAGGTGGTGCTCCATGTCGCCGACCCCGTGCTCCGCATGCATCGATTGCCTCCGTCTCAGGTCTCCGCCCTGTCGGAGCCTCCAAGAGCCGCAGTAGTCCCTATCCCTTCGCGATGGGTTGTTCCTCGTCGTGTTTTTGGGGCAACTCACTAAGTTCTGAGACCACAACTCCTCCTGTTCCTTTTCTGGCTGTTGAAGCCGCGTCGCTCTCCCCTAATTCTTTTCCATGGTGAGTCATGGTGCCGGCGCCCTCAAGGATGGGCCGCAGCTGGGTTGGAACAAATTCAGCGGGAATCGGGACACTACGGAATACCGCCAGGAGCAGCTCCACTGCCCGGGCGGCATCCCGCTGGGCTTGTTCAAGTTGCATCGGATCGATGCCCAGAAGGGTGTCCAGTGATGGGCGACACTGCTTACTTCGTTTGGCAAGAGGTTCGCCAACGATGCTGTCCTCGACGACTCGCTTTTCTTGGCCTCGCTGGCGGGATGTCGGTGTGGTCTCCTTGAACGAGGCTTGTCTTCCCACGACCAACTCCTTACGCAGAGTGGCCACACGGCTGACTGAGGCTATGTGGGATGGGGCAGCCTGCCTACTGGCAACTGCTGATGCCGCAGCCTTCTTGGCTACGCCCTGGAGCTTGGCCTGTCTATCAAGCACGGCCGCCGATAGGGCCGGTCGTGGTGCGTCCTTCCGCGCCTCTTTCCGGACTTTAATTGCTTTCACCTGTGCTTGTGCGTCCTTCGCCCGCCGTCCGCTTTCTTCCTGTGCTGCTGCCTGTTTCTCTGCTGCGCGCTTCTTCGCCGCTCGCTCAGCTGCTACTGCCGCCACCTCTGCTGTTGCTCCTTCGGCCTCCGCCTTTTCCTTTGCCTTCTTTCCCATCTCCGCAGCAACTCGTTCTGCCTCCTTCCTTTCCTGTGCTACAGCTGCTACCTCCGTTGCTGCTTGTACATCCACCACTCCCGCGTCCACTACAACTGCTCCTTCGAATTCTGTGGCCACTTGTTCCGCAACTGCTTCTGCCTTCTGCCTCTATTCCACCGCCATCTCCTGCCAAAGGGCCTGTAATGTGTCCCGCGTTTGTATGAGCTCGAGAGAGTCTCAGAGATACTCTTGAGCCTCTTCTGTCTCAGTGAGAATGCGGTGCTTCTCCTCCCAACACACGTCCACAACTTCTCGGGCCCAGTGGCGTACCGCCTCCTCCGTCAGTACAGTACCGGCTTCTTGAAGTGCCTTCCATAGTCCTTCTGCCACTGCGGCCACGATCCTCTGGCGCAAGGTACCGTCTAGGGTCAGGCGCCAGCACTTGTCAATGGCAGTGTACCAGCTCTCGTACTGTTGCTCCGTCGCGGATATGCCAGCAAGCTCCTCAGGCATATACTGGACTCCCCATCTAATGGTGACAAGTTGGATCAAATATCCCCACCTCCACACCTTTGCCGCAGTCTTCCTGCTTGGTGCCTCCATCGTTCTCGCTGGGATTTGGTTGGCATGGTAAATGGTAAGTGCCCTAGTGCGTTTCTGGAGCAGATGTACATAGCGTCGCGTGGGGTCCGTAGTCTGGTCGTGGCGGACCACGAGCCACCATTTGTGGACGGCGTTCACTGCACGGTCTGGTTGCTGCTTGTCGGGGAATGTTCCCACGCCCGCTATGCCACGGTCCGGCTGGAGATAGAGGATGTTGTGGATTGCCAAAATGAGACGCTCCGCGCCTGCCGTTTCCAGCAGTTGATCTTGTCGTCCACGCTAGTTAAGAGCCAGGGCAGTCTTGCCCGCGCCCTTCAAGGCCACTTGCCAATCCTAGTTGAAGAATGAGTTCCCCATTGCCGTGCGTACTGCCTCTAGGAGTTCGTCCTGCAGATGTATGATGACGCTGCTGACCACGTCCAGCAGGTGGTTGGTCCTGGGTTGATCTCCACTGTCACCAGAGCTTTCTTCCAGGTAGATCCGTGCACCCTCCATGTTTGTTCACGCGCTGAGTGTGGATTGCGGTGTCCCTTGGGCCGGGTTGCGTCCCAAGGCTGGTGGAGAAGAGGATTGCTCAATAGGTGCGGAGGGTCCCGCTGGCGGTGGTGGGGTGACTGCCGCTGCCGGAGGTGCGGAACGGCCAGATGATGGTACTACACCGGGTGATACCATTGGCGCCACTGCCGCTGCTGGGGATTCAGGGGAGCCAGATGACGGGGGTACACTAGTTGGTGCCGATGTTGCAAGTGCCGCAATACGTCTGGTGCCAGTAGTGGGTGCCGCAGCCTGATCCGCGGATTGTCGTATAAGCTGGTGTCTTGATCCACAACCCCCCCCCCCCCCCCG
>SZWC01001365.1:92515-145015 GCA_023375785.1 Penium margaritaceum
CCCCAACCCCCCCCCCCCCCACGGCGGAGGCGCGGTCCCCGCGCTGGGAGGGTGAGCCATGGAGGACACTGTGGCTCGGGCCACACCAGAGCTGCGTGTGACACGGCGGGTGAGTCGAGTGCCAGTGCTGTTTGGAGAAGTGACCATGGAAGGACAGGTTGGGAGCGGTCCGGATGAAGTGAAAAGCGGAGTGAAAGATTGAATACCGGAAGCCAGAATGAGACGGAGAATCCCAGCGCCGAGCAATATATCCGCTTCGCACGGTGTGAGCCAGTCCGCCGCCAGGAGCATGTCATATGTACGCACATCACACACCTGTACGGCGTGCGGCGCATGCACATTGGCGACCTGGATGGGAAGGGCCGCAATATGGCTGATGGGTGCATCAATGGCACCGGTGGAGATGGAGAAGCGGAGCCCGGTAGGTTCGAGGAGATGGTCAATGTTCAAGGTGCGGACCATCCGTAATGCGATGGTGGTCCGGTGTCCACGATAGCCACCAAAGTTTGGCCACACACCCAGACGTAGCACCAGGCCACGTGGACCGTAGCTGGCGCGGGTGGTCCGGGAAGCAGGGGAGCGGGAGCCCATGCATGTGCTGGGTGGGCAGCGTTTGTCCGTACATGGGAGTGAGCTGTGAGGACTTCGTAGGCTACCATGCGGACTCCTATTTCGCGGTCGAGGGAGCAGGACAGGCGGATGCCAACCGGAGAGAGGGGTTGAAGGAGGAGAAGAGAGATTGGAGGCGGTCCGCGGACGCAGGAGAGAGAAGGAGGAAGTCAACCAGGGAAAGAGGGTGGCGGTTGTCCAAAAGAGGGGAGGCAGGGGGAGCCGACGGTGCTGGAGGGATGATAGGTGGGACAACGGAGGAGACGCGATGGGGTTGTGGGAGGGACGAGCGTTGGGGAAGGTGTGCAGCGATTTCCTCCAGGGTCCAGCCACGAATTGTGAGGCTGTAGTGGCGAGCAAGCTGGAGACCGTTGGTGGGAAGAGCGGGGGGTGCCTCCGCGGCATCCAGGTCCGCGCAAGAGTGAGATTTAGCTAGCAATTGTTGTGAGACATTGTGCTCATCATCAGTAATCTCGCGAGCAACACCTTCCCACTATGGTTCAGCATCAGTGGATGGAGAGGATTGGCACGGTGGGCCCGTGAGCTCCTCCTGCTGATCCGCGGAGGTCGGCCAGGCCTCTCAAGGAAGGCGACTAAGAGCATCTGTGTTGCGGTTGGCCAAAGCATGCTGATATTTGATCTTCATATTGTATCCCTGCAGAAGAAGAGCCCACTTGGCCAAGATGCCCTCATGGTTCTATGTGGTAAGGAGCCAATGCAGGGCTTGATGGTCGGTGATGAAAATGAAGGATTTCCCATTATTGACGTACTCGCGGAAATGCTGGAGGGCATAGAGAAATGCCAGGCACTCGCCCTTCACCTGGGGATACTTCCGCTCGCCATCTGTGAGCGCACGGCTGGCATATACGATAACCCGTTGGACGGATTCTTGGATTGTCTGCGATAGAAACGCACCAAGGCCGTCCCGCGACCAGTCAGTGGTGATGGAGAAGGAGAGATTGAAGTCGGGGAACTGCAGCATGGGCGCAATGACTAGCCGATACTTGATCTCCGCCCATGCCGCTGAACAGTCGAGAGTCCATTCGAAGGGTGTGTCCTAGTGTGCAAGCTGCTGTAAGGGGCGGATGATGCGTGCATGATCGCGGATGAACTTGCGGTAAAAGGAAACGAAGCAAAGGAAGATTTTAACTTGTGCCGCGGTTGTGGGGTGGCACCACTCCTAGACTGTTGCGATCTTTTCTGGGACCGTCTTGATGCCCTCGACACTCATGACGAATCCCAGGAACTCCATTTCTGCGGCACCGATGGAGCAATTGGCAGCTTTCAATTTAAGGTTGGCAGCGCGGAGGACGGAGAAAACAGCAATGAGTGAGGAGAAGGGTTCCGCGAAGCTGTGGGCGGTGACCATGATGTCGTCGATGTAACAGCTCACATTGGGGATACCACGGAGGGTGGAGTCCATGACGTGTTGGAAGGTTGCACTGGCATTACGGAGGCCAAAGGGCATACGGGTGAAGGCATAGAGCCCCTGCGGCGTGACGAAAGCAGTCTTAGCAATGGAATCTGGATGCATGGGCACGGCATGGAAAGCTACTTTAACGTTGAGCTTTGTGAATCATCTGCGGCCTTCCTGTCGCTCCTGAATGTCAATGATCAAGGGCATGGGGTAGGCTTCTTCCTCCGTGACTTGGTTGAGGTCGCGAAAGTCAACGTAGAACCTCTTGGATCCGTCAGGCTTGCCGACAATGACTAAGTTGGCTCACTAGGGGCTCACTATGGGAACGATTACTCCTTGTGTTTTTAACTCCGCATTACCCTCGGTGATGATTTGTTCCTGGTCCGGGAGTATGCGGCGAACCTTTTTCTTGGTGGGGGAGGCTGTCCCGGTGGAGATGACATGAAAGGCATCAACAGTCCCAAGGTCCGTTGGTGATCCGGCGAAGATGTCCGCGAAAGAGTCGAGAAGATTGCGGAAGTCCTGTTTCTGCGGAGGAGAGAGACGAGGATGCCATGTGTGGTCCTAGCGAGGGGGCGATGGCGGAGACTGGGTGCGGATGGCGTAGAATTATTTCTCTTCATCCAGGGTGAAGCCTTTGCCGAATACCTGTTCCCCCTTCTGCCAAAGCCCAAGAAGGTTATTCCGCTCGCCTGGTGTTGCCAAGTCCATGGTCAGCTGATGCCATTCTGCGGCCGGCACGAGCTGTACATCGAGCATCACTGCCATTGGTGCAGGATCAGGCTGGGGACGAGTCTGGGAATCCTCCCAAGCAGCGTCTGAGAGGGAGAAGGTTATTCCACCGGGGATGGGCACAGTCACTCGGTCCCCAACAGTGATCAAGGCATACTCCTTGGAGCCAGTCGCGGACGTGAGCTGCATGAAGCCAAGGGAGAACAGTAGGTTGACTTGTCGCGGAAGGAGATAGTCCATCCTGAGGAGAACGTCATAGGTCTGGGCCAATGTAACCTGAACGTCCACTGGTTCATGGAGGGAGCCCACTTGCAGAGGGAGTCCCTGCACTTCTCCGTCCCCATAGTCCAGTCCGCCGGTAGCGTTGCTGAATAGTCGTCATGTAGGGAGGATGTGGTCCGCCCAACCGATCACACCGAGGATGCGGATGGCAATTGTAGTGTGAGTAGCCTCGTTGTCGATGATTGCCAGAAACTTCTGTCCATAGATCCATACCACACAACAGGCAACCTCATAGTGGAGGTCGTCATGGTGGGGTGGTTCCAGGGGTTGCGGTACCCATCCCAGTTGAGTTCTTCAGTGTTCAGGAGAGGTGGTGCTTCGATCACAATTCGTCGTGTGTTCTGGGTGCCATGCATCGGTGTGGTACATGTGAGAGAGATGCCAACGGCTTGGAGGTAGTGGTTGGCTCTGGTGAACTCATCTCGAAGTTGCGGAGCTAATTCGGGATGAAGACGAAGGAAGTCAAAGAAGTTCACAGACGCCGCGATGGGAGTGGTGAAGAGCGTTTCCACAGGATCCGCGGGATCTGCTACACGAGTGAGGGTAGTCAATGGGGCAGATGGGGTAGTTGCGGTAGCCATATTCTTGGTTTGTGTGGGGTCCGCGGTGCGGCGCGTCTTGGGAGCTCGCAACAAATAGGTTGCAATGGCATCATGCAGCCGGGTTTCTATTGCTTCTACCTTCTGTCAGAGGTCACTCTGGACTTGCGCCACCTCCTGTAGATCCCATCCGCAAAATTTGAGCCGGTGAGCTCGTGCAATGAGTTCCGTCTCCTCAGGGATGGGAGCCACCTCCGTAGTCTCGTCCTCGGCCATGGGAAAACCCAGCTTGACATTACGGGCGCCGGTCGCGGGCAGTGGGTTTGGCAAGTTACCCTGGCCTGTCCCCTGTCCCGCCTGAACCTAACCACCAGGGGTTGGATGTGGTTGTTGCTGCTGCTGCTGTTGCTGTTGCTGCTGCTGGTGGGGCCATTACTGGTTGTAATACTGATGCCACTGCTGAACCATGGGGTCCAATAGGATGGGGTCTGCACGCGAAGTTTCTTTGCGGTGACGAGGGCAATCTCGGGCAATGTGCTCCAGGCTCTGGCAGGTGTAATAAGCCTTATGCTTCCGCGGCGGCGGCTGGCTTTGTGAGGAAGGTGGTGTGTGGCTTTCTCTGCCTAGATGCTGGCGAGTAGATCGCTGACGAGTGGATATAGTTGTGGCATCTTGCATCGCATCTTAGAGGGGGGGTAGCGATTAGCAGTCATAAGACTGCTGACCTCGTCGGGGAGTGCGAGGATTTGATTCTGCAAGAGGACCCACAGCGGAAGGCCTTCTCCTTGCGGGTTCTTAGCCATGGAAGCCCAGGTGAGAAACTGATCCAGGAATGTGCGGATGTCATCGTCCTTGCGCATGACCTCCTTTGTGATCTTCTACAATGCCTCTTCTTTCATCAGGTGCTTGAAGCGTTCAATTAGAGAATTGCCGAAGTCCTCGAAAGACATGAAAGGGACGCGTGCATCGTACCAATCAGCCGCAGCTCCCTGGAGGTGAAGTTCTGTAGTACCGAGACAGAGGTCGGGTGGGATTCGACCAATGCTGGCATAGAGTGTGATTTGCTTCAGCCAGATCCACGGGTCATCCTCCGGGGTGCCCTTGAAGGTGTCCAGCCGTGGCAGATTTGTTGGCTCGGAGCAAATATATTGCAGCTGAGGTACAGTACTGCGGTTAGTCGTCAACGCAGTCACAACAGTCGGACAGTGAAGATTGGCAGGCTGGGCCGTGGAGTATTCCACATGATGGATTTGCGTAGAAGGTTGTCCCGCGGGCAAGTGAGAGCCTAGGTGCGTGTGTGGCTGGTGCGTGTACCAGGAAGAAGGAACTGGCAGTAAGGTAGTGTAAGGTGTGGAGAAGAATGTCGTTCCAAGGGGCGGAGCCAGAGGTCTTTGTGTCTGTGGCGCCATCTGCTGAGGTATCCAATACGTCTGTGTGGTGGGGGCCACACCCGCACTGGTAACCCCGACTAGAGCCACCGAGAGGGGATGGGCCGTTGTTCCTATAAGGTGCTGACCCCCCATCATCTGCGGCAGTGATGGGTGCGAGTGACCTTGTGACGCTGGCGGAAGTTGCAGCGTCAGTGATGGTGCCTGAAGATTCACTCCGGCTGGCATGGTTCCTGTTAGCTGCAGCAGATGAAGCTACTGGTAGGCTGGTGCAGAATACTGGGGTGGTGGCTCTCCCCCTTGGGGCAGCGGTGGCTGCGTGCCTAGCTTGAAAGGCTGCTAACCCACTCCTACTTGCGTGATGCTCATCAGCTACTGCTGCGAAGTTGGCCACTGGTGCGTGACTGTTGTTGAGGGTTGTATCAACGTCATGCCGAAAGATTGCATCCCCTACGGTGGATGCGGAACCATCACCGGGTGTTGCACCACGGTCCCTGCCTATGCCAGCGCCGTCAGCTGCTGCGACTGGTAACTCGTCTGTTGCATGCCTGCCGCGGGCATCACAGTCCCTGCCGGCGCGGCACCTATCAATGCCTGCGGTGGGTTTGTCTGCTGCAGTGATGCATCCATTGCTGGATGTGAGGCCGTCACACTCATCGGTGGTATCCTCGAGTGTGTCTGTAGTTGGCACAACTGCAGCGTTGGTGGCTGTGGCATCATCCCCACCTGCACTGGTCCCCCATATGGCGGCGGCTGATTCCCAGGTGATTATGGCATTCCTGCCGCCGGGGAGACTGTTGCTCCCATCGGCATCTCTCCAGCGGACAGGGGCACTTGGGGAACATTCTGCTGGTGCGTTGGTTGCATGGAACTCTGGTCCACAGAGGGTACCGATGGCCCCTCTTGCGTGGTCCCCGGATTCTGCTGCTGCGGGTGCATCGGTGTCTGCTGTAGGCTCAGCACCGGGGTTTGTGTCAGTCCATCCACTTGCCCTGGTCCGGCGAATTGTGGTGGCGGGTCCATCCTTAGCTGTCTATATTGCGCGGAAGCCGTGCTTCCTACTGGTATGGTAACGATCCGCGGCTGCTGCTGGGCCACTGGTTGCTGCTCGTCCGGCGCGGAGCATTCTTGGGATCCATGTTGCTCCCCAGGTTGCACCATCTTGAGCGGCAGATGCATCATAAGTAATGAGTGTTGTAGCAGTGGGTTGGCAGCTGCCATTGGCTGCTCCCTGCCACGGCGTTGGTAGACCAGTCCACAGTAGACCCCGAGTTCTCCACTATTGGAGGGCTACTCCAATGATGGTGGAGTATCGGAGAACCACTACACTGCCATGAACACAGCCTCCTTCCCCTCCGATTCGTGCTGGGACTGGCCGGATCCGCGGCTGCCATGGCTGGAGATGGTCTCCACTTCCACACCCTCGCCCAGAACGTCCATGATACGACGCCAATGTAACTATTCCAGCCACTCGGTCACCTATCAGTGTTGAGCGAGCGGATCAGAGCCTGTTGAGGAGCTGACTCGGGTGCGGGATAGCACAGGAGAGGAGTCCCGGCTGCCCGCGTAGGTGATAGCTTGGCACGGCAAAAAGCACCGCACTTATGAATGCTGTCGTCCCTTGAGATCCTAATACACAAAGCTCGCTGCCGACATGAACGACTCATCTGAAGGATATGTGTAGTTCCACTGAGCAAAGAGCAAGGAACTGCCCACGCTCACCGCACCATGACACTGATACCCCCAATTTTACCGCTTCCTCGTTTAATCTATGCTAGCTCCGTCCCCCGCTATCAGTGGAACTTACCCCTATCTCAGCACTCACTGCATGCTCGGACGTACTCCACAACAAATCTATACTGCTAACTCCAAGCCACAGATAACCCTGTGGACTACGAGTCTGATCTGATACGTGAGATCCTCACCGGTGAGTGACACTCCGCGGTCCAGTTTCTGCCACATGCGAGCCGCCACCTAGTGGCTTCCAGGTCCTCTCCGTGGAACCTCGTTCCGCGGCCGTGTGCAGACAAGGGAACCGCCGGCAGTTCACTTCGTACCAAGTTTGATCTCTTACGCACGGTAAGTGACACTCCACAGTCCACTTAATGCCACACGTGAGCCGCCACCTGGTGGCTTCCAGCTCCTCTCCGCGGAACCTCGTTCCTCGGCCGTGTGCAGGCAAGGGCACTGCCGGCAGCTCACTTCTCACCAGGTTTGACCTCTTATGCACCACCCCAAGGACCGCGGCCAGGATCACCCAAGGCAATGGAAGAGAGGGACACAGAACACTAAAGGCACAAATGGAGGCGGTGAATGTCTTTGATAGTTTAGGGCAGAGTACATGAGGGTATGGAGCATTAATCCCAGAAAGCAAACAAGACTGGTGGACGACTTGTGCTACTACTGCCTAGGCCTTATCTAGTTTGGACTCCGCACGGTGTGTCTAAGCACCGTCGGTCCATCCCTCTCAGGTCATCCTTTTTCCTCGTACTTAGACTCCACGCAGTGCGGCTACGTACTGCGCGTTTCCTACCTCAAACACACGTGGAACATCACCCTCACTCTTTGTAAGTCTCCTTCTTCATTCGAGGCTCACACACGCAGTCTTCGTGTTCTTCCTTGAATCTTCGTTTTCTGCGGTGCGTCCCTAAATTTTTCTCCGTGATTTATGCACCGACTCCCGTGCTGATTGGTTGTTGCCCCCCTTGATTACCCCGTTTGTCTGCTGTACTACCTAACTTACTCCGTGATCACTTCTCCTTCTGCGGCTCGTCCCATGTTCCCTTCACATGGTGGATTTCTCTATTGCATCTTCTTGCCTCTTTACAGCTTCTGCCACCAGCGTTCTCAGATAGCCGTAGGACATGCACCGCAGATGACAACGTCAACCTGCGGCAGTCTCCCATCGTGTAACCCGTCCATGCTGCTGCAGGATTCCGCGCTACCCCATGCTCGACCGCGCATACCGCGGGAGCCAGCATGCTTTGCGCGGTTCTCTGGTTGTTTTTCTTATGGATTGACCTTTCTACGGACGAGCGGCAGAAGTTGGCCTGAAAGAGAAGGGAAGAGGGAAACGAGGGGTAGAGAGAGAGAGCTAGAGAGACAAACGGAGAGAGAGAAGGTGGAGGGGTGGGAGAACGGGTGAAACCGCGGTGAGGAGGAAGGGGAGAGGACTGGAGGGAAGACAAGAGGGAAGAGAGGCGAGCGCAGGATAGGAGAAAGGGGGATACGTGAGGAGGCACAGAGGGGAGGAGAGCGGGGAGGAGGGTGGGGACAGAGAGGGTGGAGGGACGCAGAGAGTACAGAGAGGACAGAGAGAGAGGAGAGAAAAGAGAGATAGGCACAGCGTAGTGGGAGAGAGAGCAAGAGCAGAGAGTGCACAGGAAGAGGAAGAAGAGAGAGAGTACCGGGAGGGGGGAGAAAGAGAGAGAGAGAGAGAGAGGGAGATAGAGAGAAATAAGGAGAGAGAGAGAGAGAGGAAGGGGGAGAGAGATCAGATGGAAGGGGCAGGGAGGAAGAGGGATGAACAAGAGGGAGGGGAATGGAGTAGGAGGAGAAAAAAAGGGAGAGAAGAGAAAAGAAAAGAAGGGACACAAAAGGATGAGGAAGAGAGAGAGAGAGAGAGTGAGGGAGAGAGAGAGAGTGAGAAAGGGATGAGAGAGGGGGGGAGAGAGGGGGGAAAGGGGAAGAGGAGCGGAGTAGGGAGAGGGGTAGGATGATGGAGGAGTGGGAGGAAGATGAGGGGAGGAGAGGAGGAGGAGGCGACAATGACGAACGACCGAGGGTGCAAAACACCAAAGGACCCGGTGGGTGCCAAGCCGGAGAGGGGAGGACACTTAGAGGTCGGCGAGGATGGCCAAGAGGGGGGAGGCGGAGCAGCACCAGGTGGCAACGGAGAAGTGTCAAGAGGGGCAGGTAGAAAGAGAGGAGGACCAACGGTACAATAGGCCAGGATTGAATGCCAAGCCAGAGCCGATGAAGCGGATGGAGAAGTGAAAGGGACGATGAAGCCTGAGGAACAGACAAGAAGGTGGACAAGGGGGCCAATGAGGAAGGGTGAGAGGGGACAAAGATAAGGAGGAACGTATGGATGAGGGAAAAAGGGGGGAGGAAGAAAGGGACTGGAGAGAGCAGCCAAGGGAGGGGGAGGAAATGAGGAAAGAAAAGGAAGGGAAGAAGAGAGTTTGGAGAGAGAAGAGGAACGGGAGTGAGGAAGGAGCAGGAGAGAGGGGAGAGCAAGAGAGGGAGAGGGAGAGGGAGAGGGAGAGAGAGGGAGAGAGAGAGGGAAACGGAGAGAGGGAGGGAGAGAGAGGGGAGAGAGGGGGGAAGGGAGAGAGAGGGAAAGAGAGAGGGGAAGAGGAAGAGAGGGTGTAGGGAAAGGCAAGAAGAGGAGAAAGAGAAGAAGTAGACAGAGAGGATGTGAGCGCGGGGGGAGAGAAGCAAGGAAAGAGGGGAGGGAGGGAAATGCAGAATGCAGAGAGGGAGAGCAAAGGGGGGAGGGGAGAGACAAGAGAACGTGCGAGATAGAGTGAAGAGTAAAAGCAAGAGCACATGGCAGAAGAAGGTGGAGAGAAAGAGAGAGGGAGAGAGCAAAGAGGGGTGAGAGATGGAGGGCAAGAACAAGGCAAGAAGGACTAGACAGGGAGAACAAGGGGGGGAGCGTAACAAGGCAAGCGGGAGAGACAAGGAAGGGAGAGCAAGAAGATAAGCGTGCACATTCACAGAGAAAAATGAGGTAAGGATAGGAGAGGCACCAAGGGGGAAGGGAAACGAGGAAGAGAGCAAGGTGAGCAAGGGAACAGAGCAGAGGAGAGAAGGACAAGGTGGGGAGAAAAAGAAGATGCAGGGGAGAAAGATCATGGACACGAGCCGTACAAGGGTGCACACGAGGTGCACAAAGGCGCACAAGGGCCACAGAGATGGTGGGTACAGACGGATGGGAGAGAGAGGGGGGAAGGAAAGGGAGAGGGGAGAAGCAAGTCACACGGATGGACAAAGAAGAGGAAAAAATGAAAGGAAGGCAGGGGGAAAGGGGGATGACAAGAGGAAGAATAAAGAGGGAGAAGAAGACGAAGGAGGAGAGAGAACAAAAGCTTAGCTTAAAGAATAACAAGTATGGGGGAAAAGGAATGAGCTCACCGATGCATGAAGATGTAGTCCAGGAGGGGAGAGAGGAAACTCTGCATGGAAGACCAGGTACATCCACAGGAACTGGAGTCCACGAAATAGAGGGGCCGTGGAGAGGGAAAGGGAGCGAGAGAGGCAGAGAGATAGATAAAAGGAAAAGAGAGAGAGAGAGATAGAGAGAGAGGGACACATGAGGAGAAAGGGAAAAAGAGCGGACAAGGCAGAGAGAGTGGCCACAGGAAGGGTAGAGGAGAAAGGGGAGTGAGGAAGAGCAGAGAGCAGACAAAAGGAGAGAGAAGAGAGAGAGTTAGAGAGAGAGAGGGAGGAGAGAGAGTGGAGGAAGAGCAGAAAAAAAAGGGAGGGAGCAAAGAGAAGAGAAAGAGCAGAGATAAAAGTGGGAGTAGAGAGAGGGGTGAGAAAGAGAGAGATTGAGGAGGAAAATACTGCATAAGGAACAAAAAGTAAGAGAGAGGGAGGGAGAGAGAGAACGTTAGTGAGGCAGAGAGGGAGAGAAAGAGAGAGAGATGGGGAGAGAAAGAGAGAGAGGGGGAAAGTGTGAGAGATAGAGAGAGAGAGTGAAAGAGAGATAGAGTGAGTGAGAGAGAGAGTTAGAGACAGAGAGGGAGAGAGAGAGGGAGAGAGAGAGAGAGAGAACGAGAGAGAGAGAGAGAGTGTGTGAGAGAGAGAGTGAAAGAGAGATAGAGTGAGTGAGAGAGAGAGTTAGAGACAGAGAGGGAGAGAGAGAGGGAGAGAGAGAGGGAGAGAGAGAGAGGGGAAGAGAGAGAGAGAGATAGAGAGAAAGAGAGAGAAGGATAGGGAGTGAGGGAGAGTGGAGGAGAGTGGAGAGAGATACGGAGAGAGAGGGGAGAAGAGTGGAGAGAGAGAGAAGACAGGGCAAAGAGAGAGATGAGAGGAACAGCGGAGAGAGATCAAAGAGAAGAGAGAAGAAAAAGAGAGGTAGATAGGAGAGAGAGAAGAGAGAGGGAGATCAAAGAGAGAGAGAGAGAGATAGGGGGAGGGAGAGAGAGAGAGGGAGATGGAGGAGAGAGAGGGAGAGGGGGTTAGAGAGAGAGGAGATAGGGAAGGGAGAGAGCAGAGAGGGAGAGCAAAGAGAGAGTATAGAGAGAAGAGAGAGAAGAAAGAGGGAGACAATGAGGAGAGAGAGCAGAGAGAGGGGGAGAAGAGAGCAAGAGAGAAAGAAGAGAGAGAGAGGGAGAGTAGTGAGGGAGAGCCAAGGAGAGGAGAGGTGAGGAGAGAGGGGAGAGAGCAGAGAGAGGGGGAGAAGAGAGCAAGAGAGAAAGAAGAGAGAGAGAGGGAGAGTAGTGAGGGAGAGCCAAGGAGAGGAGAGGTGAGGAGAGAGGGGAGAGGAAAGGGAGAGGAGAGGGAAGAGGGAAAATATAGGAGGAAAAGGGAGGGGCTCCAAAGAGAGAGAGAGAGAGAGAGAGAGAGAGAAAAGAGGGAGGGAGAGAGAGTAGGAAGGGTAAAGGGGCAGGGAGGGAGAATAGAGAGAGTAGAGAGTGAAGGGGGAGAAGAGAGAGATAGGGAGAGAGGGGATAGAGCAGAGAGAGAGAGAGGGAGAGAGAGAGAGAGAGAAAAGAGGGAGGGAGAGAGAGTAGGAAGGGTAAAGGGGCAGGGAGGGAGAATAGAGAGAGTAGAGAGTGAAGGGGGAGAAGAGAGAGATAGGGAGAGAGGGGATAGAGCAGAGAGAGAGAGAGGGAGAGAGAGGTAGAAAGAGGAAGTGCAAAGAGGGAGAGCAGAGAGAGTAGAGAGTGAAGGGGGAGAAGAGAGAGATAGGGAGAGAGGGGATAGAGCAGAGAGAGAGAGAGGGAGAGAGAGGTAGAAAGAGGAAGTGCAAAGAGGGAGAGCAGAGAGAGTAGAGAGAGAAGAGAGAGGAGGACACTCGGGAGGGAGGGAGCAGGACGGCAAAGGCAGAGGCAGAGAGAGCAGAGAGAGAAGAGGGAGAAGATAGAGAGGAAGAGAGCAGAGAGAGCAGAGAGAGAAGAGAGAGGAGGACACTCGGGAGGGAGGGAGCAGGACGGCAAAGGCAGAGGCAGAGAGAGCAGAGAGAGAAGAGGGAGAAGATAGAGAGGAAGAGAGCAGAGAGAGCAGAGAGGGAGAGACCAGAGAGGAAGAGAGCAGGCGGGCAGAGGCAGAGAGAGCGGAGAGAGAAGAGAGGCAGAGAGCAGAGAGCAAAGGGAGGGAGAGAGGGGAGGGAGTGAGAGCAGGCAGAGCAGAGAAAGTGTAGAGAGGAAGGGAGGAGAGGGGAGAGAGAAAAGAGGGAAGAGAGAGGAGAGAGAGAAGAGTAGAGCGAGCAGAGAGAGAGGAGGCAGAGCAGAAAGAGAGAGCACAGAGGGAGGGAGGAGGAGAAGGGAGAGAGTATAGAGGCCAGAGAGGAGAGGGAGAGAAGAGCAAAGGGGGCAGAGAGAGAGCAAAGAGAAATGAGCACAGAGAGAGCGGAGAGGAGGAGTAAGGGAAAAAGAGGGAGAGAGCAAAAAGAGGGAAGAGAGAGAGAGGAGAGTGTAGAGAGAGTGAGGGGAGGAGAGCAGGGAGAGTGGAGAAAGAGAGCACAGAGGAAGAGAAGAGAGGGAAGAGAGAGGAGTGAGAGGAAGAGAGAGAAGAGAGAGAAGAGAGGGGGGAGAGATGGAGAGAAGAGAGCAGAGAGGGTGGAGAGAGCAGAGAGGGAGAGGAGAGGGACATGGAGAGAAGGAGAGGGAAAAAAACAAAGGAGAAAAGCCGGGATGAGATCCAGCGGGTTGTCCTAGAACACCGTGGGAGCAAGGCCAAGAGGCCACAAAGGCCAACAAGCCGTTTTATGGGGAAAATGGCCCCGGGCTCAAATTGCCAAGCAAGACAAAAAGGAGAACGGGGGGGGGGGGGGAATCGGCGAGAGGCCACACGCAACAATAGGGGCCGAGGGCCCAGATTCAGAGTCTAGAGTCCAGAGTCTACAGTCTAGGGTCTAGAGGCTAGGTGCCAGGAGTCCAGATTCTAGAGAATAGGATCTAGGAGTCTAACACTGACGGCCTAGAGCCAAGAGGAGGGAGGGAAGGAGGGGGACGCAAAGCTCCAGAGGCCAGAGCCAAAGCAAAGAACGGAGCCAGGGAGGCGGGAAACAGGGTCCAAGGCAGGGACGCAGGACAGACACGCAGAGAGAAGGAGGCCGAGGGCATGCCAACGGCAGGGGACACAGAGGGAGGGAAAAAACCTACAGGAGAAAACAGAGCAAAGCAGGCGGTGAGAGAACGAGGGAGGAGTAGAGAAAAAACACAAGAAAACGAAGAATAGGAAAGCAAGAACGGCAAAACGAGAAGGGAGACGGGGGTGGAACGACAAGGGATCCCTTAAATGGACATACCTGGCGGGAAGAGGAGGTGGACGTGCGGAAGCAGCTTGAAGGGTGGACGGCACCCACGAGGGGTCGACGACGCCCGCTAAATTGGCGACGGGGCCGAGGGGCAGCGACGGGCCTGACGACAACGGTTGCGATGGCAGTGGCGATGGCTGACGGCGGCAACCGCAACGGAGGCAGTGGAAGTGGAGAGAGGAAGCAGAGGCGGAGGACGCAACTCTCACAGGTCCTCAATGGCTTGATGCCATGTTGAGGAGGACAGTGGCGGGAGGTGAGGCGGGTGGAGCAAGGTAGCTCTTGGGTCTTGTAAGGGGGTCGCCGAAAGTTAGCCAAGGGGCCAACTTTGCTCTCGGTTGTGAGGGGGGAAAAGCTCTCAAGAGCTGTGAGGGGGATAGCTCTCGAAAGCTGTGAGGGGGGATCAAAGAGGACTTAGACGAGAGAGAGGATCGAGGTGAGAAAACAAAATATTTTTTTGGAAAGAATGAGCATGAGGAGCGAGCCACACAGACCCTTATTGGATCGCGTGGCTCAGCTCCTGTGGTTCGCCACCTAGCATGGTGAGCCACCGAAGACAAGTAAAGCATGCCAAGGCAAACAACGAGTGGGCGAACACCAAGCGCAACCCAGCGTCCCGGCCTACGTCGGATGAGGAGGGAGTACAAAAGTAGGCTAGAGCACACCACAGAAGGGTAGGACTAATCTAGATGCGCTAACAATGTTTGATACTTAAATAATGATAGTCCCAAATGATAGTCTTAGAAGGATAGTCTCAAAATGACAGTCTCAAAATTATGGTCTCAAAATGATGGTCTCAAAATTATAGTATGAAAATGGCAGTCTCAAAATTGTAGTGTCAAAATGAGGCTCAAAATGATAAAATCGAAATGACATTCGCAAATAGCAGTCTCAAATGATAGCCTCAAAATGATAATCTTAGAATTCCAGCCTCAAACTGACGGTCTCAATATGACAATGTCAAAAGGATAGTCTGGAAATGACAGTCTCAAAGTGACTGCCTCAAGATAATACTCTCAAAATAATAGTCTCACTATGACAGTTTAAAAATTAGTCTCACTACAAAAGCCTTGGAATAATAGTCTCAATTTGGAAGTCTCAATAGGACAGTATCAAAGGATAGTCTCGAAATGATACTTATAAAATGTCAATCTTAAAATGAAAGTCTCAATATGATGGTCTCAAAGTAACACTCTCAAAATGAAAGCATCAAAATGATAGTCTAAAAAAGACACTCTCAAAATGGTGGTCCTTATATGATAGACTCAAAAATTATAGTCTCACAACTAGTCTCGAAACCACAGTTCCAACATAAGAGTCTCAAAATGACAGTCAAAATGACAGTCTCAAAATGACACTCTACAACTAGTAGGCGCCAAATGGCGGTCTCACAAATGACAGTTTACAAATGATAATCTCAATCTGGTAGTCTCAAAAATGACAGTGTGTAAATATCTCTTCATGATGGTCTAAATATAATAGTCTCAAAATGACTACCTCAAAATGACAGTCCTAACAAAACAGTCTCAAACGACAGTCTTAAAATGACTGTCTCTAAATGACACTCTCAAAATGATAGTCTCCAAGTGATACTCTCTATATGACAGTCTAAAAATGATAGTCTCAAAATAACAGTCTCAAAACGATAGTCTCATAATGACAGTCTTAAAATAGAAGTCTTAGAATGACAATCTCAAATCGATAATCTCAAAATGACAGTTTCAAACTGACAGTCCAAAAATAAAAGTCTCAATCTGACAGTCTCGAATTGACAATCTCAATATGATAGTTTGCAAATAAGATTATCAAAATGACAGTCTAAAAATTTACTCTTAAAATTACAATCTCAAAATAAAATTCCGAACATGTAAGTGTCACATTGAAAATATCAGAATTGATAGTCTAAAAATGACACTCTCAAAATGATATTCTCACATAACAGTCTCAGAATGATAGTCTAAAAATGACAGTCTCAAAATCATATTTTCAAAATGACACTCTTAAAATGACAAACTCAAAATGACAGTCTCAAAATATCCCCCTCAAAATCAAAATGTCAAAATGACTTTCTTAAAGTGACTGTCTCAAAAAGACAATCTCAAAATATTCTTTTGAACATATAGCTCTCACTACGACAGTCTCATAATGATATTCTCAAAATGACAATCTCAAAATGACTCTTTTCAAAGGATAATCTGAAAATGAAAGTCCCACAATGACATTCTTCAAACTGATACTTTTGAAAGACAGTCTTAAAACTAAAATCTCATAATGACTCTCAAAATGACTATCTCAAAACGTTAGTCTAAAAATGATTGCCTTTAAATGACCGTCTCCAAATGACTGTTTCAGAATATCAGTCTCAAAATGACTGCTCCAAAATGACTAATTTAAAATGATTGTCTCCAAATGATACTTCCAAAATGATAGTCTTAAGATGAGAGTCTCATAATGATAGTCTAAAAATGACATTCTTAAATGACAGTCTCAATTTGACAGTCTTTAAGATGAGTCTCAAAATAACGGAAAAAATGTCTCAAAACAAAAGTCTAAAAAATAGTTTCAAAACAGCAGTCTACAAATGAAATTATTTGCATGAGTGTTTAAATGATAATGTAAAAGTAAAAGTCTCAAAATGAGAGTCTCAAAATGACACTCTTAAAATGACAGTCTCTAAATGAAAGTATCAAAATGGCAGTCTTTAAAAGACTCTAGAAAATGTCTAAAAATGATAATCTCAAATTGAAAGCCTAGAAATGATTGTTTCAACTTGACAAACTGAAAATAAAAGTCCAAAATTGATAGTCTGAAACTGACTGTCTCAAGATGACAGTTTCTAAATGAGTCTCTAAATGACAGTCTCAAAGCAATAGTCTTCAAATGACATTCCCAAAATGACAGTTTCAAGATGGAAGTCTCAATTTCACAGAGTCCAATTGGTAGTCTCAAAATGACAATCTTAAAACAATAGTCTCAACATAATAGTCTTAAAATCACAATCTCAAAATGACATTCTCAAAATGACCATCTCAAACTGACTACTTTAATATAAGAGTCTCTCTGAATGATAGTCTTAAAATGAAAGTCTCATCATGATTGTCTTAGAATAACACTCTCAAATTGATAATCTCAAATGACATTCCTAAAATAACAGTTTGAAAATGATTGTCTCAAAATGACTGTCTCTAAATGATTGTTTCAAAATGACCGTCTCTAAATGACTGTCTCAAAACGGTTGTCTCATAAACAGAGTGTAAAATTGACGGTCTAAAAATGACAGTCTCAAAATGACAAACTCAAAATGGCAATGTAAAAAAGAAAGTCTCAAATGACAGTCTTAAAATGACACTCTCAAAACGTTCGTCTCAAAGTGGAAGTCTTAATGCGACAATCTGAAAACGATAGTATCGAAATGATATTCACAAAGTGAGATTTTCCAAGTGGCAATCTTACAATGAAAGTCTCAAAATGATAGTCTCAAAATGAAAGTGTCAAAATGACAGTCTAAAAATGATAGTCTCAAACTGGTAGTCTCAAAATGATAGTCTCCAAATGAAAGTGAAAGAAAGAAAATCTCAAATGGAGAGTCTCAAAATGATAGTCTCAAAGCGATAGTCCCAAACTAACATCTTCACAATAACAGTCTCTAAATGAAAGTCTCAAAATTACAGTCTTAAAATAACAGTCTTGAAATGATAGTCTCAAAATGGCAGTCTCAAAATGGAAGTCTCAAACTGACAATGTCAAATTGATAGTCTCAAAATGACCATCTCAAAATAATCGTCTCAGATTATCGTCTCAAAATAACAGTCTTAAACTGTCAGTCTTATATTATGAGTCTCATATTGACTGTCTCAAAATGAGAGTCTCAAAATAACAGTCCTAAAAGAGTAATTTCAACTAACAGTCTCAAAACGATAATTTCAATATGATAATCTTAAAATGACAGTGTCAACATGGCACTCTTCAACCAACGATCTCAAAATGGCAGTCTCAAAATGACAATCTTAGAATGATTATTTTAAAATGACTCAAAATATGTATATCAAAATGATAGCCTCAAAATTACATTCTCAAAATGACTACCTCAAAATGAATGTCTCAAAATGATTGTTTCAAATAGACTATCTCAATATGATAGTATCAAAATGACAGTCTCAGAATGATAGTCCAAAAGTGACAGTCTCAAAATGATAGTTTTGAAATGACATTCTCAAAATGACAGTCCCAAAGTGACATTCTAAAAATGACCATCTCAAAATGACATCCTCAAAAAGAAAGTCTCAAAATAATCTTCTTAAAATGAGTCTCACATTGGCAGTGTCAAAATAATAGTCTCAAAACGACAGTCTGAAAATGACAGTCTCAAATTGACAGTCTAAAAATGACACGGTCATACTGATAGTCACAAAATTAGTGTCTCAAAATGACGCTCTTGAAATGACAGCCTCAAAGTGATAGTCTAAAAATGACTGTCTCAAAATGACAGTCTAAAAATGACAGTCTTTACATAAGTCTCAAAATGATAGTATACAAGTGGTAGTCTAAAAATGACACTCTAAAAAATGACAGTCTCGGAATGAAAGTCTCTAAATGGGAGTCTCATTATGACTCTCAAAATGACACTCTCAAAATGATGGGTTTGAAATAGCAGCCTCTAAAATGTAATCTTAAAATGACAGTCTTAAAATAAAAGTCTAAGAATGATAATCTCACATTGATAGCCTAAAATGACAATTCCAAGATGAAAAGCTCTAAACGAGAGTCTCTAAATGACAGTCCTAACATAACAGTCTAAACATGATGGTTCCAAAATGAGAGTTTCAAAATGGAAGTCTCAAAATGATGGTTTCAACATGATAGTCTCAAATGATAATTTCAAAATAATAGTCTCAAAATAACGGTCTCAAAATGACAATCTCAAAGTAGATGTTTCAAAATGACTGTTTCAATATGTCAGGCCTGAAACAAGTCTTAAAATCAAAGCCTCACAATGAAAGTTTCAAAATATGACAGTCTCAAAGTGATTGTCTGAAAATGGCAGTCTTCAGAATAAAAGCCTCAAATGGCAATCTCAAAATGACGGTCTCACAATGATTGTGTCAAAATGACTGTCTCAAAATGTTTGTCTCAAAATGAATGTCTCAAAAACGATTCTCAAAATCACAGTCTCCAATTGAGAGTGTCAAAGAAACAGTCTCCAAAAAATAATCCTTAAATGACAGACTAAAAATGACAACCTCAAAATCACAATCTCGAAATGACAGTCTAAAAATGATAGTCTGAAAACAACAGTCTCAGAATGATATTCTCAAAGCAACAGTCTCAAAACGACTCTCAAATGACGGTCTCAAAATGACAGTCTCAAAATGAAAATATCAAAATGACAATCTCAAGCGAATAATCTAAAAATGAAAGCCAAAATGATAATATCAAATAGTTAGTCTCCAAGTGACAGTCTTTAAGTGATAGTCCCTAAATAAGTCTTTAAATGATAGTCTCCAAATGAAAGTCTCAAAATAACACTTCCAAAATGACGGTCTCAAAATGGCAGTCTTAAAATGACAATCTCAAAATGAAAGTCTAAGAATGACAATCTCAGCTTGATAATCTCAAAATGATAGTTTCACAGTGAGAGTTCAAAATGACAGTATCAAGCTGATAGTCACAAAATGATATTCTTTTAATGAGAGTCTCAAAATGATAGTTTTGAAATAACGGTCTCAAAAAAATTGTCTCTAAATGGAAGTCTCAAATTGATTGTGTCAGATTGATGGTCTCAAAATAACAGTCCTAAAATAGTAATCCTAAAATGGGAGTCTTAATATGAAAGTCTCAAAATGACCATCTTAAAATAACAGTATCAAAATGACATTCTCAAAATAACATTCTCAGAATAGTAGTTTAAGAATGAATGTCTAAAAATAGCTATCTCAAAATTGTAGTCTTTATACAATAGTCCCTAATTGATAGCTTCAAATTGACAGTCTCATAATGATAGTCACAAAATGACAGCCTTTACATGACAGTCTCTGAATGACAGTATTGAAATGACAGGCTTCAAAATGTCAGTCTTCATGACACTCTCAAAATGACCACCTCAAAATGGTAGTCTCAAAATGACCATCTCAAAATGACCGTCTCAAAATGACCTTCTAAAAATGACTATCTCAAAATGACCATGTCAAAATGATAGTCTCTAGGTGATAGTCTCGGAATGAAAGTCTGAAAAATGCCAGTCTTCATATAACATTCCCAAAATGACAGTCTCAAAATGATACTCTCAAAATGATAATTCTGAAATAAAAATTTCAAATTGAACATTTCAAAATGACACTCTCAAAATGACAGTCTCAAACTGACCGTAAAAAGATGACAGTCTCCAAAAGAGTCTCTTAATGACAGTCCCTCAAATATCATTATGAAAATGACAATCCCAAAATGACAGTCTTAAGATGGAAGTCCCAAACTGACAATGTCATTTTGAGTTCTTAAAATGACAATCTCAAAGTAACTGTAAAAAACAAAAATCTCAAAATGATGGTCTCAAAATGAATATTTTAGAATGAATATTTGAAAATGTTTGTCTCAATATGAAAGTCCCGAGATGATATTGTCAAAATGACAGTCTCAAAATGATTGTCTCAAAATGATTGTCTCTATATGACAGTCTTTCAATGATTGTCTTAAAATGACCATATCAAAATGACCGTCTCAAAATGACAGTCTTGGAATCACGGTCTCAAATTGACAGTCTCAATGTGACACTCTCAAATTAACAGCCTAAAAAATCATAGTCTAAAAATAACCCTCTCAAAATGACAGTCTCAAAACAACTATCTTAAAATTATAGTTTCAAAATGGCAGTCTCAATACGACAGTCTCAAGGCAATAGCCACAAGACGATAGTCTTAAAATGATGGTTCCCAAATGTAAGTATCAAAATAACAATATCAAAATAACTGTCTCAAAATGACAACCTAAATTATGAGTCGCAAACTCAGTCTCAAAATGACAGTCTCTAAACGAGTCTGAAAATGATAAATTGAAAATGATAGTCTCAAAATGACAGAAAAAAATGACTATCAAAATGAAAGTCTTAAAATAAACGTCTCAGACTGAGACTTATAAAATACAGTCTCAAATGGCAGTTCCAAAATGACACTCAAAATGAAAGTCTAAGAATGACAGTCTCAAATTGACAGTCTAAAAATGACAGATTCAAATTGAGAGTCTCAGAATGACAGCCTCAAGCTCATAGTCTCAAACAAAAAATCTCAAAATGACGGTCTTCAAAGAAGAGTCTCAAAATGACCATCTCAAAAGCAAGAGTCTCAAAACGACAGTTTCAAAATGCAAGTCTAAAATTGACTATGTCAGATTGATAATGCTAGATGACAGTCCAAAAATGACAGTCTTGAAATGATAGTCTCAAAATAACAATCTCAATATGACAATCTCAAAATGACAGTCTTGAATTGAATGTCTTAAAATTATTATCTTTAAATGAAAGTCTCAATATGATAGTCCCAAAATGATAGTTTCAAAATGATAGTTTCTCAATGATAGTCTCACAATGACCGGCTCAAAATGACAGTCTTGAATTGAATGTCTTAAAATTATTATCTTTAAATGAAAGTCTCAATATGATAGTCCCAAAATGATAGTTTCAAAATGATAGTTTCTCAATGATAGTCTCACAATGACCGGCTCAAAATGACAGTCTTAAAGTGAAAGTCTTAAAATGACAGTCTCACATTGATAGTCTCAAAATAACTTTCTCAAAATCACCATCTCAAAATATGCTTCTTCAAATGACTGTCTCAAAATGACGGTCTGAAAATAATAGTGTAAACTTGATAGTCTCAGAATGACAATCTCTAAATGACAGTCCCAACATGACAGTCTCCAAATGAGAGTCTCAAAATAAGACTTTTAAAACGATCATTGTAAAATGATTGTCTCAAAATGACTGTCTGAAATTGACAGTCTTAAAATGAAAGTTTAACCATGACAATCTCAAATTGACAATCTAAAATGATAAGTTCAAATTGACAGTCTCAGAATATTGGTTTCAATTTTACAGTCTCAAACCAACAGTCTCAAGATGATAATCTCCCAATGAGAGTCTCTGAACAACAGTCTTAAAATAAAAGTCTTAGAATGAGAGTACTAAAATAACAGTCTCAAAATAAGTCTCAAAATAATTTTCTCAATATGCCAGCACCAAAATGATCGTCTCAAAAGGAGACTCTCAGAATGATGGTCTCAAAATTACTATCTAAAAATGACAGACTCATAATGGCTTTCTTAAAAAATGACAGTCTCAAATGGAAGTCCTAAAATTATTGTCTCAAAATGACTGCTTCAAATTGACGGTATCAAAATGACCATCTCCGAATGACCATTTTAAAATGACAGTCTCAGAATAAAAATCTCAAATGGATAGTCTCAAAGTGACTCTCAAAAGAGCAGTCCAAAGATGAGTCTCAAAATGTAAGGCTTAAAATGATAGTCTCAAAATAATAGTCTCAAAATGACAGTACAAAAATGATACTCTCATCTTAATAGTCTCAAAGCAACAATCTGAAAATGACAGTATGGAAATGATAGTATCAAAATCGCATCCTCAAATTTATAACCTCAAAATGACAGTCTCAAAATGATAATTTCAAATGAGAGTCTCAAACTAGCAATGTCAAAAATAAAGTCTCAAAATGACAATCTCTAAATGAGTCTTAAAACTATTGTCTAAAAAAAATAGTCTCAAAATGATAGTAAAACAATGACTCTAAAAATGAGTCTCAAAATAAACGTCTCAACATGACAGTCTCAAAATGACAGTTTCAAAATGGTAGTCTCAAAATGACACCCTCAAAATGAAACTATAAGAATGACAATCTCAAATTTACAGTCTTTGAAAGACATTTCAAAATAGAGATTCTCAAAATGACAGTGTCAAACTGACAGTCTCCAACTGATAGTCTCAAAATGACATTCTTGAAGTGAGAGTCTCTAAATAAAAGGCTTAAAAAGTCTTAAACTGATGTTCTCAAAATGGAAGTTTAAAAATGGAAGTCTCATATTGACTATGTCAGATTAATGGTTTAAAAATGACAGTCCCAAAATGACAGTCTCAAAATAATAGTCTAAAAATGACATTTTGAAAAATACATTCTCAAAATGATAGTCTTCAAATGAGTGTCTCAAATGATTATCTCAAAATGACAATCTCAATATGATAGTTCCAAAATGATAATTCCAAGTGCCAGTCTCATAATGGTAGTCTCAAAATGACATCCTCGAAATGACAGCCTTAAACTGATGGTCTCAAAATAATAGTCTTGAAAATGTGAATGTAAAATGATAGTCTCAAGATCACAGTCTCAAAATGACCTTCTTAAAATTACTGTTTCAAAGTGACCATCTCAAAATGACTGTCTCAAAACGACCGTCTCAAAATAACGGTCTGAAAATGATAGTGTTAGAATGACAGTCTCAAAATGACATTCTCAATATGACAGTCCCAAAATGACATACTTAATTTGAGAGTCTCAAAATGATAGTCTCAAAATGACAGTCTCAAAATGACATTCTCAATATGACAGTCCCAAAATGACATACTTAATTTGAGAGTCTCAAAATGATAGTCTCAAAATGACAGTCTTAAAATGAAAGTTGAATTGATAGTCTTAAAAGGAGAGTTTCAAATAGACAGTCTCAAAATAACAGTCTCAACCTGGCAGTCTCAAGATGACCGTCTCCAGATACGAGTCTCTAGGAGGCAGTCCTAAAATAACATAAAAGACAGTCAAAAAATCTATTTTGAAATAACAATCTTAAACTAATAGTGTCAGATTGACAGTCTCAAAATGGCAACCTCAAAATAATAGCCTGAATTGAAAATTCTCAAAATGACTTCTCAAAGTTGAGAAGTCAATTTTGACTGTGTCAATTTTGACTATTAATTTGACACACTCAATTTAAGACTGTTGTTTTGAGATTGTGTCAAAATTGACACAGTCAACTTGATTTTTTGAATTAAAAAAAACTCAACATGGATTCTCAAATTGGCTGTCAAATCAATAGTCTCAAAATGACAGTCTCAAAATGACAGCCTCAAAATGACAATCTCAACATGACCGTCTTAGAATGATGGTATCAAGATAACAGTCTCAACATGACATTCTCAAAATGACGTTATCAAAATGACAGTCTCAATGTGATAGTCCCAAAATGATAGTCTTAAAATGAAAGTCTCATAATGATAGTCTCAAAATGACAGCCTCTGAATAACAGTGTCAAACTGTTAGTGTTAAAAATGTCAACCTTAAATGACAGTCTCAAAATGACAGTATTAAAATAATTGTCTCAAAATAACCGTCTAAAAATGACCGTTTCAAAATGATCGTATCAATTTGACGGTCTCCAAATGACCGTCTCAAATTAACAGTCTCAAAATGAGAGTATCAAAATGTAAGCCTCAAAACGATCATCTTAACATGACCGTCCTAAAATGATAGTCTCAAAATGATGGTCTCAATATGACAATTCCAAAACGAGAATCTCAACATGACAGATTAAAAATGACAGTCTTAAAATGATAATCTTAAAATGAAAGTCCATGAATGACAATTTCAAAATAACAGTCTCAAACTGATAGTCTTAAGATGACAGTCTCCAAAAAAGAGTCTTTAAATGACAGTCCTAAAATAATAGTCATAAAATGTCAGTCCCAAAATGATAGTCTTTAGATGGAACTCTCAAACTGACAGTGTTTGATTCATAGTACAAAAAGGATAGTCTCAAAATGTCAATCTAAAAATAACACTTTCAGGATATCAGTCTCAAAATCAAAGTCTCAATTTGAAAGTTTTAAAATAACAATCCCAAAATGACAGTCTCAAAATGATAGTTGCAAAATGACAGTCTCAAAATGATAGTCTCAAATGATAGTCTCAAAATGATGGTCTGATAGCAACAATCTCAAACGATAGTCTAAAACTGACAGTCTCAAAATGATAGTATTAAAATGATTATCTCAAATTGATAGTCTTAAAATGAAAGTCTCAAAATGATAATCTCAAATGAGATTCTCGAACTGAAAGTTTCAAAATGACATTCTCCAAATGAGTCTCAAAATGGTATTCGAAAAATGATACTCTCAAAGTGACAGTTAAAAATGACTCTAACATTTGAGACTGTCATTTTAGGACTGTAAGTGTAAGACTATCAGTTTTAGACTTTCATTTTGATACTATCATTATTAGACTCTCATTTTGAGACCGTTGTTTTGATACTATCATTTTCAGACTGTTATCGTTAGACTGTCATTTTAAGACTATCATTTTGAGATTGTCGTTTGGAGATTGTTGTTTGGAGACTGTTATTTCAATATTGTCATTTTGAGGCTGTCATTTTGAGACTAACATTTTGAGACGGTCATTTTGAGACTATCATTTTGAGACTGTCATCTCAAGATTGTCTTTTTTTACTGTCATTTTGGAACTATCATTCTACGACTATCATTTTAAAACTATCATTTTGAGCCTGTCATTTTCAGACCATCATTTTGAAACTGTCAGTACGAGACTGTCAGTTCAAGATTATTATATTGAGAGTGTCACTTTGAAGATTTTTTTCTGAAACTATCCTTTTAAGACCGTCATTTTGAGATTGTCATTTTTAGGCTGTTCTTTTGAGACTCGCATTTTGAGACCATCATCTTGAGACCACCATGTTGAGATTGTAATTTTGAGATTGTCATTTTCAGACCATTTTGAAACAGTCATTTTTAAAGTGTCACTTTAAGACTATCATTTTGAAGCTATCGTTTTGAGAAAGTTGTTTGAAGACTATGATGTTGAAACTGTCAGTTTGAGACCATCAATTTAAGACTGTCATTTTGAGCTGGTCATTTTGAGACTGTCATTTTCAAACTGTCATTTTCAGACTACCATATTCAAACTGTTAATTGGAGACTGAAATTTTGAGACTTTCATTTTGAGGCCGCCATTTTGAGACATTTATTTTGAGACATTCATTTGAGACCCTCATTTTGAGGCTATTATCTTCGGACAATCATTTTGAGAGTATCATTTTGAGACTGTTATTTTAAGATTCATTACGAGATTTTCATCGTGAGACTGTCTTTTTGAGACAATCATTTTGAGACATTCATTCTAATAATTTTATTGTGGGACTATGATTTTGAGACTGTCATTCTCCTGTTGTCAATTTGAGACTATCCTTTTACGACCGTCATTTTAAGACTGTGATTTTGAGTCTATCATCTTGAGACAATCATTTTAAATAATCCTTTTATGTGAGTCATTTTGAGACTTTCATTTGAAGACCGATATTTTGAGACACTCTTTTATGCAAACATAATTTTGAGACTGCAATTGTGAGACCATCATTTTTTAAACTTTCATCGTGAGACCGTCAGTTTCAGACTGTTATTTCTAGACTACAATTTTAAAACGACCATTTTGACAGTCATTTTGAGACATTCATTCTAATAATTTTATTGTGGGACTATGATTTTGAGACTGTCATTCTCCTGTTGTCAATTTGAGACTATCCTTTTACGACCGTCATTTTAAGACTGTGATTTTGAGTCTATCATCTTGAGACAATCATTTTAAAGAATCCTTTTATGTGAGTCATTTTGAGACTTTCATTTGAAGACCGATATTTTGAGACACTCTTTTATGCAAACATAATTTTGAGACTGCAATTGTGAGACCATCATTTTTTAAACTTTCATCGTGAGACCGTCAGTTTCAGACTGTTATTTCTAGACTACAATTTTAAAACGACCATTTTGACAGTCATTTTGAGACTCATGCTGATATTTTCTATTTAAGAATATCATTTTGAGACTATTATTTTGAGACTGTCATTTTAAGACTGTCGTTTCGAGACGGTCGAAGTAAGGCCTTATTTTGAGACTGTTATCTTCAGACTATCATTTGGAGATCATCCTCTTGGAATTTTCATTTTGAGACTTTCAGTTTGAGACTCACTTTGAGATTGTCAATTTGAGATTTTCATTTTGACATTGATATTTAGAAAATATAACTATGAGACTGTCATTTTGAGACTATAATTTTGAGACTGCCATTTTATGGCTGTCATATTGAGACTGCCATTTTTGGACTGCAACTTTGAGACTATCATTTTGAGAATATTTTTTAAGACTGTTATTGTGAGACTGTCATTTGAGACTGCCATATGAACACTTTGATTTCATATTGTCATTTTGAGCCTATCACTTTAACTGTCATTTTGAAACATTTCTTTTGAGACTTTTATTTCTAGACTATCATTTTGAGATTGCCATTTTGATACTATCATTTCAAGACTATCATTTTGACACTATCATTTTGAGACTTTCATTAATAAATTGTCATGTTGAGAGTGTCATTTTGAGGGTGTCACTTTCAGACTGTCATTTTTACACTGTCAACTCAAGACTGCTCTTGTGACACCTTCATTTCAAAACAATCAATTTGAGAAAGTCATGTTGACACCGTCATTTTGAGACTATCACTTTGAAACTATCCTTTTGAGACTGACGGTTTGAGACTTTCATTTTGAGTTTGACATTTTGAGATTGTCATTATGAGAGTGTCATTTAGAGACTATCATCTGAGGCTATCATTTTCATACCTTCATTTTGAGACTACCATTTTTTAACTGTCGTATTTTGACTGTCATTTTCAGAGTACAATTTTGGGACTATCATTTTGAGACTCTCATTTTGAAAACGTTATTTGAGACTATCAGTTTGAGACTGTCACCTTAACGGTGTCAAATTGAGATTGTCATTTTGAGCCTATGTTTTTTAACTTAAATTTGAGACTATTATTTTGAGCCTGTGTTTTTTAAACTATCATTTCGAAACTTTTCTTTTGAGACTGCTATTTTGAAACTATCATTTTGAGACTGTCATTTCAAAATTATTATTTTGACACTATCATTTTGAGACACCCATTCTCAGATTATCATATTGAGACTGTCATATTGAGTGTATTTTTATAAGACTATCATTTTGAGACTATCGTCTTGAGACTGTCATTGTGAGAATGTCATTTTGAGACTTTCAGTATGAGACTTTCATTCTAAGACTGTCGAAATGAGACTCACTTTAAAACTATCATTCTCAGATAATCATGTTTAGGCAACAATTTTTAGCCCCTCATTTTGAGCCTATAATTTTGAAATTGTCGTCTTAAGACTATCATTTTGAGACTCACTTTGGAATGATCATTTCAAGACTGTGAGTTTGAGATTGTCATTTTGAGAGTGTCATTTTGAGACTGTCATTTTAAGACAGTCATTTTGAGACTTTTATTTTTGAGACTATCATTTTAGACTGTTATTTGAGACTGGAATTTTGAAATCACCATATTGAGATCATCATTTTGATATCATCACTTTGAAACCATCATTTTGAGACCGTCATGTTACGACTGTCGTTGTGAAAATGTCATCTTAAGGTTGTCAATTTACGACTGTCGTTTTGAGACCATAATTTTGAGACTGTCATATTGAGACTGTTATTTTGAGCTTGTCATTTTGAGACCAAATTTTTCAACGTGTCATTTTCAGACTGTCGTCTTTACGCTGAGTTTGAGACTGTCATTTTGAGACTCATTTTGAGACCGCTATTTGAGACAGCCATTTTGAAACCCTCATTTTGAGGCTGTAATATTCAGATAAACATCTTGAGAGTGTCACTTTGAGACTGTCATTTTGAGACGGTCCTTTTTAGACTGTCATTTAGAGACTGTCATCTTGAGACTATCGTTTTGAAATTTATTTTGAGACTTTTATTTTGAGACTATAATTCTCAAACTTTCATATTCAGATTGTCATTTTGATACTTTCATTCTAAGACTATTATTTTGAATCTTTCATTTTAAGACTATCACCTTAAGACAATTATTTGGAGAAAATCGTTTTATGATAGAAAATCGTTTTGACACTCTCAGTTGGAGACTAGCATTTTGAGACGGTCATTTTTAGACTATAATTTTGAGACAACCATTTTGAGACTATCATGTTGAAACGGTCATTTATAGACTATCATTTTGAAACTGTCATTTTCAGACCGTCATTTTGAGACCGTCATTTTGAGGCCGTCATTTTGAGACTGTTATTTTGAGACTGCCATTTTGAGACTGTCATTTTGAAACTGCCATTTAGAGACGGTCGTATGGAGACTTTCATATAAATATTGTTATTTCGAGGATTTCATATAAAGACTGTCATTTTGAGATTCTCATTTTGAGACTGTCGTTTTCAGATTGCTGTTTTGAGATTGCTGTTTTGTCATCACTTAAAGCCCAATTTCTGTACTGTTATATTGAGACTCATTTGGAGATTTTCATTTTGAGGTTTTCATTTTCAGACTGTCAATTTGAGACCATCAATTTGAGCCTGTCATTTTAAAATAATCCTTCTGAGACAGTCATTTTAACATTGGTATTTGAGATTATCTTTTTAAGATGGTCATCTTTAGACTTTTATTTTAAGACTGATATTTTGAGACTATCATTATGAGAATATGTTTTAAAGACTATCATTTTGAGACTACCATTGTAGGACTGTCATATTGAGATTGCCAATTTAGACTCCCAATTGAAGAAAGTCATTGAGAGACTCTTATTTTGAAACTTGTTTTTTTTATACTATCATTTGAAGACAGCCATTCTGAGACAGTCATTTTGAGACTATCATTTTGAGACTATCATTTTGAGATAACCATTTTGAGTCTTTCATTTCAAGTCTGGCATGTTGAGGCAGTCATATTAAGACTGTCATATTGAGACCGTCATTTTGAGACTATCATTTTGAGACTATCATCTTAAGACCATCATTTTTAGACTGTCATTTTAAGAATCTCCGTTTGAGACTATCATATTAAGCCAATCATTTTGAGTCTTTTGTTCTAAGATTGCCATTTCGAGACTGTCATATTGAAACCATCATTTTGAGACCGTCATTCTGACTGTTATTTCAAGAATATCATTTTGTGAGTATCATTTTGAGATTTTCATTTTTAGACTATCATTGTGCAGACTATTATTTTCATACTTTCATTTTTTGACCATTTTTTAAAACGTTATTTTGGAAACATCACTTTGAGAATGTCATTGTCAAGCTTTCATTTTGAGACGGATATTGTTGGACTTTTATTGTGACTTTTAGACTCACTTTGAGACTATGGTTTTAAGACCGTCACTTTGAGCTTGTCATTTTAAGATTGTTTATTTGATAATGTCATTTCAGAATGTCATTTTATGTTTTCCATTGTTTGTTTTCGATTGTCATATTACAACCATTATTTAAAGACTGTGATTTTGAGCCTGTCGTTTTGAGACTTATTTAGAACTGTCATTTTGAGAATATCATTTTGAGACTAACATGTTTAGACTGTCATTTTGAAACTATCATTTTGAAACTCATTTTGAGACTGTTATTTCAAGAGTATCATTATGAATATGTCATTGTGAGACAATTAATTTTATACTATCATTTTGAGACTGTCATTGTGAGACTGTGAATTTTAGACTAATATTTTGAGACTTTCATTTCAAGATTATCATTTGACACTGTCAAATTGAGACTCTCATTTTGAAATTACCTTATTGAGACTCTCATTTTATGTATGTTATGTTGAGACTGTCTATCACGTTAAGACTGTCATTTATAGACCGTCATTTTAACACTATCATTTTGAGACTGTCATTTTACAACAGTCGTTTTGAGACTGTCATTTTGAAACTCATAGTTCTAGAATGTGAGTTTTGTATCTCTCATTTTGAGACTGTCATTTCGAGGTTGTCCCTTTGAGACTGTCATTTTTAGACTGTCATTTCATACTTTCCTTTTGAGACTTTCATTTGAGATAGCTTTTTTTAAAACTAGTATATTGAGACCGTTATTTTAATAATGTCAAATTGAGACTATCTTTTTAGACCATAATTTTAAGACTGTCCTTTTGAGAGTGTCTTTTTATGACTTTCATTTTATGACTGTCATTGTAAGACTGTTATATTACGAATGTCAATTTGAGACTGTCGTTATGAGATTGTCATTTTGAGACGGTCATTTTCAGACTGTCATTTTGAAACTATGATTTTGAGATTGTCGTTTTGAGACTGCCATTTTGCGACTATCATTTTCAATCTATTATTTTGAAGCTGTCGTTAAATGATTGTTGTTTGATGACTATCATTTTGAGACTGTTATGTTTAAACTACCATTTTGGGACAGTCATATTGATATTGCCATTTTCAGACTATCATTTTTTATTATCTGTTTGAAACTATCATTTTGAGACTCGTAATTTGAGACGGTCAATTTGAGACTCTTATTTTTAGACTAACCCTTTGAAAATGTCATTTTTGGAACTATCATTCTGAGATACTCATTTGACATAGTCATTTTGAGATTTGCTGTTTTGAGACTAGCATTAGGAGACTCTTATTTGGAACCTGTCATTTGGAGACTGTCATTTTGAGACTGTAATTATGAGACTATCATTTTGAGAGACTTTCACTTAGAGACTTCCACTTTGAGACTTCCATTTTGAGATAGTCATTTTGAAACTATCATTTCAATCATGTCCTTTTGAGGGTGTAGTTTTGAGACTATCGTTGTGAGAATATCATCATGAAATTTCTTGTTTGAGAATATAATTTTGGAACTGTCATTTTGAGACCGTCATTTTAAGACTGTCATTATGAGACTGTCATTCTGAGACTTTTTGTTAAAGTATCCAACATAACTAGCACACCTAGATTCGTCCTGCCTTTCTGGGGTTTGCTCCAGCCTTGTTTTGTACTCACTTCTCATGCGATGAAGGTCAGAACGCTAGGTTGCGCTTGCTGTTCACCCACTCGTAGTTTGTCCTAGCGTGCTTTGCTTATTTTGTATGGTTCGCCATGTTGGGTGGCGAGCCACTGGAGCTGAGCCACGCGATCCGATAGGGGTCTGTGCGGCATGCTCTCCAACCTCATTCTTCTCACACAAGTTCCTAATTTCGCCTCGATCCTTGTTTTTTTGTCCAAGTCTTTGGCCTCGATCCTCCTCACAGCTCCCGAGAGCCTTCCCCCCTCACAGCTCTCGAGAGCTCCCTCCCTCTCTCATAGCCAAAAGCTGAAGCTGGCCCCACGGCTAACCGTCGGCATCTCCCCTCACAAGAACCGAGAGCCACCCGGCTCTTGGTTGTTTCTAACTCCCGCCTCCCCTCTCCACCACTCTCCTCCTGCCTTATCTAACATGACATCAATCCATTGAACGGGCCTGTGGACTCTGCTACTCCCACTTTTGCTTCCGCTGTCCGCTCCCGCTCCTGTCATCCGTGGCGGCCGTCGCCGTCGGTCGTCGTCGCTACCCTCCCTTCCGTCGCTGTCGCTTCTGCCTCTGCCATCTGACCCATCGCTGGTGTGGCGGGTGCCGCTCGTTGTCGCTACCATTCTCGGTCGACTGACCTCTTCTCTCCTCTCCCCCGCCAGGTCTACCCCTTTCGGGCATCCCTTGTCGTTCCACCCCCTCTCCGTTTCTTGCTCTTTCCCGTTCCTCGGCTCCCTGGCTCCCGTCTTCCGCTCGGACCCGGCCTCTGGCACTCCTCTCCTTGGCTCTCTGTCCTCGGCAATAGGCCCTATATCTTAGGCTCTCGGCCTTAGGCCTTAAGCTATATCCTGCTCTGTAGATCTTTGACTCTCTAGATCTTACACTCTCTCGACTCTAGACTCTAGCCTCTGGCCCCTGGACTCTGGACTCTAAGCCGCTGGCCCCTCTTGCTGTGTGCAGCGTTTGGCCAACCCCCCTCCCGCACTGTCCTTTTCGTTCCTTGCTCGACTCGTTGAGCTCGGGGCCGTCTACCCCTAAGCGGTCTTTTGGCCTTTGTGACCTCTTGGCCCCCGCCTCTATAGCGTTCTAGAAACCCATGCTAGGTCTCGTCCCAGCTTTTCTGTTCTTTTGTCTTCTTCCTTCGCTCCACTCTCTCTCTCCTCTCTCTCTTCCTTTTTACTGCTCTCCAATTTCTCTGTCTCTTTGTATATTTATCTCTCTATCTCTGTCTCTCTCTCTCTTTGTCTCCCTATCTCTCTATCTCTTTGCCTCTTTTTCCTTTGGTCTCTATGTCTCTGTCTCTCTGTCTCTATCTCTCTATTTCTCCATTTCCATCTCTTTGTCTCTCTGTCTTTCTGCCTCTCTGTCTCTCTTTCTCTCTGTCTCTCTGTCTTTCAGTCTCTCTATCTCCCTGTTTCCCTGTATCTGAGTCTCTTAGTCTCCCTATCTCTTTGCCTCTATCTCTTTGTTTCTCTGTCTCTCTATCTCTCTGTTTCTCAGTCTCTCAGTCTCCTTTGCTCTCTCTCTCTCTCTCTCTCTCTCTGTTTCTCAGTCTCTCAGTCTCCTTTGCTCTCTCTCTCTCTCTCTCTCTCTCTCTATCTCTGTCACTCTACCTCTAAGTCCTTCAGTCTCTCTATCTCTCCTTCTCTCTGTCTCTGTCTCTCGTTCTCTCCATGTCTGTCTCTCTGTCTCTGTGTCTCTTTGTCTCTGTCTCTCGGTCTCTTTGTCTCTCTATCTCTCTGTCTCTCTATCTCTATCCCTCACTCTCCCTCTCTCTCTCTCTCTCAATCTCGCATTCTCTCTCTCCCTCTCTCTCTCTCTGTCTCTCTCTCTCTCTCTTCTCTCCCTCTCACTCTTCCTCTCTCAATCTCTCTCTCACTTTCTTTCTCTCTGTCTATCTTTTTCTCCCTATGTCTCTTTCTCTCTCTCCTTTTCTCTCTCACACTCTCTCCCTCTCCCTCTCTCTCTCTCTGTCTCCCTCTGTCTCTCTCCCTCTGTCTCTTTCTCTCTCTCTCTCTCTCCATCTCCATATCCCTCTCTTTCTCTCTCGCTCTCTCTCTCATCCCCCCTCTCCATCTCCCTCAATTTCTCTCTCCCTCTCTCTCTCTCTCTGTCCATCTCTATCTCTCTGTCTCTCTATCTCTTTTCCTCTATCCCTCACTCTCTCTCTCTCTCCCTCCCTCCCTCTCTTTCTCCTCTCCCTCCCTATCTCCCTCTAACTCTCCCTCTCTCAATCTCTATCTCTCTCTCTCTGTGTCTCCCTCTGTCTCTCTCCCTCTGTTTGTTTCCCTCTCACTCTCCCTCCCTCTCTCTCTTTCTCTCTCTCTCCCTCTCTCTCTCTCACTCTCTTTTCCTCCCTCTCTCACTCTCTCCCTCCCTCCCTACCTCCCTCTCACTCTCCCTCTCTCAATCTCTCTCATTCTTTCTCTCTCTCTCTCTCTCTCTCACTTTGTCTCCCTCTCTCTCTCTTTCATTCTGTCTCCCTGTGTCTGTCTCTCTCTCCGTCTCTTTCTCTCTCTCTCTCTCTCTCCATCTCCCTCTCCCTCTCTTTCTCTCTCTCCCTATCTCTCTTTCACTCCCCTTCTCTTCATCTTCCTCAAGCTCTCTCTCTCTCTTTCTCTCTCTCTCTCTCTCTCCATCTCCCTCTCCCTCTCTTTCTCTCTCTCCCTATCTCTCTTTCACTCCCCTTCTCTTCATCTTCCTCAAGCTCTCTCTCTCTCTTTCTCTCTCTCTCTCTCTCTCTATTTCTCCCTCTATCTCTATCTCTTTCTCTCTCTCCTCTCTATCATTTCTCTATATCTTTGCTCCATCTCCTTGCTCTCTCCACTCTTCCCTTATCTCCCTCCTCTCTCTACTCTTCTTTCGTCTCTCAGTCACTCCCAATCTCTCCCCCTCTCTCTCTCACGCTCTCTCTCTCTTCTCTGTCTCCCCTCTCTCTCCTTCCTCTCCCTCTTTCCCTCTCTCTGTCTCTCTCTCCCTCTCTGTTCTTTCCCTCTGCTCTTGCTCTGTCCCTCTCTCTTTTTCTTTCCCTCTCATTTCTCTCTTTCCCTCTCTCTATCCCTCACTCTCATTCTCTATCTCTCTTTTCTTCTCTTCTCCCTCTGCTCTTCTTCTCTGTCTCTCTCCCTTCATCTGTCTCTATCCCTCTCTCTCTCTCCCTTTCCCTCTTCCTCTCTCCCTCTCTGTTCTTTCCCTCTACTCTTACTCTGTCCCTGTCTCTGTTTTTTGTTCCCTCTCATCTCTCTCTTTCCCTCTCTCTCTCCCTCTCTCTTTCCCTCTCTCTTTCCCTCTCTCTTATTCGTCTCTTCTCCCTCTGGTCTTCTTTCCTCTCTTTCTTCGTCTGTCTCTATATCTCCCTCTCTATCTCACTCTCTCTCTCTCTCTCGCTCTCTCTCTCTCTCTCCCTCTCTGTTCTTTCCCTCTACTCTTGCTTTGTCCCTCTCATCCTCTCCCTCTCCCTCTCATCTCTTTCTTTCCCTCTTTCCCTGCTTCTCCCTCTCTCTCTGCTCCCCCCTCACCCTTATTCTCTTCCACTCTTTCTCTCCTTCTCTCTCTTTCTCTCACTCCATCGACCTCTCTCTAGCCCTCCTCTCTCCGCCTACCGCTCTCGCACTCTCGCTCTCCCCCTCCCTCTCTTGATCTCCCTCTCTCTATGTTTCTACCTCTCTCTCTCTCCCTTTCTCTCTCTCTCTCTCTGTCTCTCTCTCCTCTCTCTGTCCCTCTCTCCTCTCTCTCTCACCGTCTCTCTCTCTCTATCTCTCTCTTTTCCCTCTCTATCTCTCTCTCTTTCTATCTCTGTCCTACTCCCTCTCTGGCACTCTCTCTCTCTCTCTTTATATCTCTCTCTCGCCTTCTACCCCCTGTCTCTCCTTTCTCTCTCTCTCTCTGCTCTCTTATTCCCCCTCCTCTCTCTTTTACCTCCTCTCTCTCCTCCCTCTGCTCACCCCTCTCCCATCTTTCATTTCTCTCAATGTTCTCCTTTTTCCCCTCCCTACTTCTCTCATCTCTCCCTCTCCACCCTCTCTCCATCTCTGTCCCTCTACTCCCCCTCTACCCTTTCCGTCCCTCCTCATGCCGCCCTGGACTCTTTCTCTACCTCTGCTATTATTTCTCCATCTCTCTCTCCTTCTGCCTCCTTTGCCTTTTGTTCCTATCCGTGGCCTCCTCTCTCCGCCTTCTTCTCTCCTCCATCCCTTCTCTTTCCCTCCTCTGCTCTCCCTCCGCCGTTTCCTTTATCTCCTGTCTCTGTCTCTCTCTCTCGCTCTTTCCTCTCTCCTCTCTCTCTCACCCTTCTCTCTCTGGTTCCCCTCTCCTCCCTCTTCTCCCTCCTCCATCTCTCCTCCCTCTGTTCTTTTCTCCTGTCTCTCTCTCTCGCTCTTTCCTCTCTCCTCTCTCTCTCACCCTTCTCTCTCTGGTTCCCCTCTCCTCCCTCTTCTCCCTCCTCCATCTCTCCTCCCTCTGTTCTTTTCTCCTGTCTCTCTCTCTCTCCCTTATCTCTCGTGTTCTCCTCTCCTCCCTGTTCTCCCTCCTCCCTCTCTCCTCCCTGTGCTCTCTGCTCCTATCTCTCCCTCTGCCTTATTCTCCTCTCTCTCCATCTTCTCCTCTCGACTTTCTTGCTCCCTCTCCCTTTCTTTCTCTGTCTCCCCCTCCCTCTCCATTTTTTCTCCCCCCATCATCCCCCTCTTCTCTTCTCCCTCCCTCCTTCCTCCTTTTTCTCATCCCCTTCTCTCTCGCTCTCCCCCGTCCCTCCCTCTCCCTCCCCACTCCCGCTCCTCCCTCCCTCTCCCATCCTCCTCCTCCCTCTCTGCTCTTCCTTCCTTGTCATTCTCCTCCTATTGTCTCTCTCTTCCCTCCCTTCCTCCCCATCTCTGTCCATTTATCCCTTTCCTCGCCTTCGACGTTGTGTCCATCCTCTTATCCTCCTCTCTCCCTCCCTCTATAACCCGCATTAGCTCCCTTACTCTCCTTGCCTTCTGCTCCTCCACCTTCATTGTTACCGCCATTGCTCCATCGGCTCCATTGGCTCTGTCTCGGCGTCCGGCCCCGGAACGTCGCACCGCTAGGCTCTCCTCTTATTCTTAGCCCTTCTTCCTTGTCACCCCTCTGCTGCCTTGTGGTGCTGCTTCACTTCCCTCCTCTCGACCGTCCCCTCCGGCCTCTGAGCACTCTCCCCTCATCGCTTCAGGCCCCGTCCTATCCCTTGGTGCACTGTGCCTTCGGCCATTCGCCGCTGCCGCCCCTCCCCCTCTCCTCCCCCGTGCTCCTTTCGGCTCCTTCTTTGCCCCAGCCCCTAGTGTTAAAATAACACTCTCACGATGACACCTTCAAAATAACAGTCTCAAAATGACAGTTTCAAAATGACCCTCTGGAAACGATAATCTCAAAATGGTAGTCTAAAAATAATTGTCTCAATATGACAATATAAAAATGGTAGTCTAAAAATGGTTACATCAAAATGATGGTCTCAAAATGATAGTCTTATAGTGACAGTCTTAAAATGTCGGTCTTACTATGAAAGTCTCTGATCGACAATCTCAAAAGGACTTTATCAAAAGGACAGTCTGACAACAACATTCTCAAAATAACTATCTCAAAATGAATGTTTCAAAATGATAGTCTCAATTGGTAGTCTCGAAATGAAAATCTGACAATGATAGTCTCAAAATGGCAATGTCAAAGTGACACTCAAATTTAACGTCTTAGAATGAAGACTATAAAGTGATAGTCTCCAGATGACGGTCTGAAAATGATTGTAACATAATACAATTGTAAAGTGACAGTCACACAATAATAGTCTCAAACTGCCAGTCCAAAAATGACAGTCTCAAAATGGCAGTCTTAAAAATGACAATCTCTAAATGATGGTCTCAACATAACACTTTCAAAATGATAGTCTCAAGTTGTCAGTCTCAAGATTATAGACTCAAAATGTCAGTCTCAAAATGACAGTCTGAAAATAATAGTCCCAAAATGATGGTCTCAAGATAATAGTCTCCAAATGACAGTCTCAAAATGACCATAACGAAATGGTTCACTCAGAAGGACTGTCTCAAGATGATTGTCTGAAAATAATAGTCTCAAAACAATAGTCTTAGAATGATTGTCTCAAATGACAGTCTCAAAATGAAAGTGTCAAAATGGTAGTCCTAAAATGATAGTCTCAAAACAACAATCTCAAAACAAGTCTTAAAATGACACTCTCAAAATGGAATTCTTAGAATGACGCTCTCAAAATGACTGAGTCAAATTTAGATGTCTCAAAATGATGGTCTCAAAATGAAACTCTTCAAATGACAGTCTCAATGTGACAATCTCAATTGGCCAGTCTCAAGAAGACAGTTTAAGAATGATAGTCTCAAAATAGCAGCCTCAAAATGGCAGTCTCAAAACGATAGAATCAAAATGAAAGTCCCTAAAATATGGTGTCAAAATGACTGCTTCAAAATGATTTTTCAAAATGACGGCCTGAAGATGATAGTCTCAGAATGATAGTCTGAAAATGACAATCTCAAAATGAGAGTCTCAAAATCACTGTCTCAAAATGAAAGTTTAAAAATGACAATATCAAGAAGACAGTCTCAAAATTTCAGTCTTAGAATGCTGGTTGTAAAATGACAGTCTCAATATCACCTTAAAAAAATGAGTGTTTTAAAATGACACTCTCAAAATGACTATCTGAAAGTGATAGCCTCATAATAAAGGTATAAAAATGACTATTTAAAAATGACGATATAAAAATGACAGTTTCACAATGAGAGTCTCAAATGGATAGTTTGAAAATGACAGTCTCAAGGTGACCATTCAAAAATGACAATCTCAAAATCACAAGTTCATAATGATAGTCTCAAATTGGGTATCTAAAAATGACAATCTAAGATTGACAGTCTCGAAATGACATTTTAAAAAATGACAGTCTCAGAATGATAGTCTTTAAATGATAGTCTCAAAATGAATATCTTCAAATGATGGTCTTAAAACGACTTTCTCAATATGACAGTTTCAATATGACAGTCTCAATATGCCAGTCTCAAAATGACAATCTCAAAATGACAGCCTCAGAATGTAGTCTCAAAATGACCATCTAAATGATAGTCTCAAAATAATACTCTCAAATGAGAGTCTCAAAGTGACGGTCTCAAAATGATGGTCCCAAAATGACAGTATAAAAATGCTAGCTTCAAAAGGATAGTATCAAAATGACAGGCTCAAAATGATAGTCTTAAAAAAGTCTCAAAGTGATAGTCTCAAAATGACACACTCAAAATGGCAGTCTTAAAATGACAATCTCAACTTTACTGTCCCAAAATAATAGTCTCATAGTAATAGTCTCAAAATGACAGTGTAAAAACGAGTGTCTCAAAATTACAGTCTTCCAGTAATAGTTCCAAAATGATTATCTCAAAATAACTGTCTCAAAATGACAGTCCTAAAATGATAGTCTTCAAATGATAATTTTAAATGATTGTTTGAGGATGATAGTCTCAAAATAGCAGTCTCAAAATGATAGTCTCAAAATAAGAGTCTCAAAATGATTGTCTAAACATGATAGTCTCAAAATGAGAATCTCACTATGATAGTCTTAAAATAACAATATCACTACGACAGTCTCAATTTGACAATCTCAAGATAACACTCTTAATACAAATGTCTCAAAATGATAGTCTCAAAATGATATTCTTACAATGATTATCTCAAAATAATAGTCTAAAGATAACACTCTCAATATGATATTTTCAAGATGACAGTCCAAAAAAGACAGTCTCCTAATGATAGTCTCCAAATAATAGTCTCAAAACTATAGTCTCAAATTGGCATTCTAAACATGACAGTCTCAAAATGTCAGTCTCAAAATGATAGTCTCAATTTGATAGTCTTAAAATTAAAATCTCAAAATGACAGTTTTAAAAATGACATTCTAAAAGAGACAGTTTCAAAGTGATAGTTTATGAAAATGATAGTATGAAAATAATAGTATGAAACTGACCATATCATAATGATACTCTGGAATGGCAACATTGAATAGACATTCGCAAATTGATAGTTCTAAATGGCGAGTCTCAAAATGATTGTCCCTAAAATAATACTCTCAAAATGATCCTCAGATTGATTTTCTTAGAATAAGAGTCTCAAAATGATAACGTCAAAATGACAGTATCAAAGTAATAGAGTAAAAATAATAGTCTCACTAGGACAGTCTCATAATGACAATTTCAAAATGATAGTCCTAAAATGACATACTCAAAATGGTAGTCTCAAAGTGATTGTTCCAAAATGTAGTATTAGAATAATGGTTTAAAAATGACAGTCTCAAAATGAGAGTCTCAAAATGACAGTCTTGAAATGTCAATATTAAAATGATAGTCTCAAAACAGAAATGTCAAAATAATAGTCTCAAAATGACGTTCTCAAAATGACAGTCTCAACATGATTGTCTAAAAACGACAGTCTCAAAAGGACACTCTGAAAGTGACAATCTTAAATGATAGGATCAAAATCAGATTCTCAGAATCACAATCTCAAATTGATAGTCTCAGAATAATGCTCTTGGAATGAAAGTCTCAAACTAACACTCTGAAAAAGATAGTCTGAAAATGACATGCCAAAATGTCACTCTCAAATTGATGATCTCAAGTTTATTGTCTCACATGAACAGTCTCAAATAGCACTCTAAAAATAATATTTTCAAAATGACAGTCTAAAATGAACATCTCAAAATGATACTCTCAAAATGCCAGCCTGAGAATGACTTTGTCAAAATGATTTTCTCAATATGACGTTCTAAAGAAAAGCCTCAAAACGACAATCTCAAAATGACAGTTTGAACATAACAATCTCACTGTGACGGTCTTAAAATGTTGTTGTCATAATGATAGTCTCAAAATGATAGTCTCAATATAAGAGTATAAAAATGGCAGTCTCAATATGACAAACCCAAAATGACAGTCTCAAAATGATACTCTTAAATGACAGTCTTAAAATATTTGTCTCAAAATGATAGTCTCAATATAAGAGTATAAAAATGGCAGTCTCAATATGACAAACCCAAAATGACAGTCTCAAAATGATACTCTTAAATGACAGTCTTAAAATATTTGTCTCAAAACGATAGTCTCAAGATGAGAGTCTCAAAATGGCAGTCCTAACATGATTGTCTGAATATGACAATTCCAAAATGGTAGTTTCAAGATGACAGTCTGAAAATGGTAGTCTCAATTTGATTGTCTCATAATGAAAGTCACAAAATGATAATTTCAAAATGAAAGTCTAAAAAGAATAATATCAAAATGACAATTATAAAATGACAGTTTCAAAATAACTATCTCAAAGTAATTGTTGCGGGATGATAGTCTGAAAATGACAGTCGCAAATTAATAGCCTTAAAATTAGTCTCAGAATGATAGTATAAAAGTGGCAATCTTAAAATGTCAGTCTCAAAATGTCAGTTGTAAAATAACAGTCTGTAAATGACAGCCACAAAATTACAATGATAAAATGACTGTCTCAAAACAATAGTCTCAAAATGACACTCTAAAAATGGCAGTTTGAAAATGAGAGTCTGAATATGATCGTCCCAGAATGGTAGTCTAAAAATGACACTCGAAATGATGGTATCAACATTAGTCTCATAATGATTGTCTTAACATGGCAGTCTCAAAAGAACATTCTCAAAACAAAAGTCTCAAAAGGACTTGTTTTGGGATTATCTTTTTGAGACTATCATTTTGAGGCTGTCATATTGAGATTGTCATTCTTTTACCGTCATTTTAAGACTTTCATAATGAGACGGTCATGTTAGGGATGTTATTTACAGACCATCATTTTTTGAGACTGTCATTTTGAGACTGTTATTTTGGGAATGTCATTTTAAGACTGTCCTTTTGAAACTGTCATTTTGAGACTGTCATTGTGGGCTATCAATATGATACTGTCATCATTAGACTGTCATTTTCAGACTTTCATTTTGAGGCTGTCATTTGAAACTATCATGTTCCGACTATCATTTTGAGACATTCATTCTAAGACTGCCATTTTGAGACACTCGTTTTGCAACTGTCATTTCAAGACTATCATTCTGAGGCTATCATTTTGAGACTATCATTATGAGACGGTCAGGTTGAAAAGGTGATTTTAAGATGGACATTTAAAATAGTCATTTTGAGATAGTCTTTTGATACTGCCATATTAAGACTGTTGTTTTAAGATTATCAATTGGATTGTTATGTTGAGAGTGTCATTTTGGAGATTATCATTTTGATACTGTTTTTTTAAGACTATCACTTTAAGACTATCTTAAGATCGTCATTTTGAGGGTTTCCTTTTAAGACTGTCATCTTAAGATTACCATTTTGACAAACAATTTAAGGCTATCATTTTCAAGCTTTCATTTGTAGAATAACATTTTTAAACCGTTATTTCAAGACTCACTTTAAGGCTCCCATTTTTAGATTGTTATTTGAGACTATCATTTGAGACTGTCATTTTGAGCCTATCATTTTGAGACTGATATTTTGAGACTCTCATTATAAGACTGTCGTTTAAAATAGTCATTTTGAGACTCATTCTGAGACTATCGTTTTGAGACTATCATTTTTAGACTTTTATTTTCAGACTGTGGTTTCAAGGCTGTCATTTGAGACTGTCATTTTGAGACTATCATTTAAGACTGTCATTTGAAACTACCATTTTGGGGATTGAATATTACAAATGTCATTTGAAGACCGTCGTTTTGAGACTGTCATTTCGAGACTGTCATTTTGAGACTGGAATTTTGAGACTATCATTTTACGATTATCATTTTGAGACTGTCATACAAAGTTGGTCACTCTTGAACTGTCATTTTGAGACTTTTGTTTTGATGCTATCCTTTTTAGACTATCATTTTGAGACAGCCACATTGCGAGGCATTTCAAGGCTGGCATTTTGAGACTATCATTTTGAGATTGTTAGTTAAGAACTATCATTTGGAGACTATAATTTTGAAAAGGTCATTTTGAGACTCAATTTGAGACTGTATTTTGCGACTTTCTATCTGATACTATCATTTTGAGACTGTCATTTTAAGATTGGCATATTGAGACTATCATAAAAAACCCATGTTGATACCGTCAATTTGATACTGTTATTTTAAGACTCATTTTAAGACTATCATTTTCAGACTATTGTTTTAAAACTGTCATTGAGACTCTCCTTTTGATACCATCATTTTGAATGTATCATTTTGAGACTGTCATTTTGAAATTGGCATTTTGAGATCATCAGTTCTAAAACTATCATTCTGATACTGTCATTTTGATACTTTCATTTTTAGACTAGTATTTTGAGATTGGTATTTTGAGAATGTCAAAGGTAGACTGTTGTTTTGAGATTGTCACTTTGAGAGTTTCTTTTTGAGACTTCCATTTTTTGACTGGCATTTTGAGGTTGTGATTTTGAGATTGCCCATTTGAGACTATTAAATTGAGATTTTCAATTTGAGACTGCCATTTTGAGGCTTCCATTATGAGACTATCATGTTGGGACTAACATTTCGAGAATGTCATTTTGAGAATATCATTTTCAGATAATTATTTTGAGAGAACCGCTTACTGTGTCATTTTGATACTTTCATTTCGAGACCATCATGTTAAGACCGTTCTTTCAAGACTCTCTTTTTGAGGCTTTCATTTTTGAGACCGTCATAACATCAGAGTCTGAAAATGACACTCACAAAATGATAGTCTTAAAATAAGTGTTTCAAAATACTATCTGAAAGTGACTTAGTTACAATTATATTCTTAATATGACAATATCAAATTGACAGTTTTAGCATAAGGTTCACACAATGATAACTCTGAAAATGGCAATCTTAAAATTATAGTTTCAAAATGACAGTCGTAAAATAAAAGTATCAAAATGACAAATTTCAAATGACATTCTCAAAATGATAGTCTCAATATAATAGTGTTAAAATAACACTCTCACGATGACACCTTCAAAATAACAGTCTCAAAATGACAGTTTCAAAATGACCCTCTGGAAACGATAATCTCAAAATGGTAGTCTACAAATAATTGTCTCAATATGACAATATAAAAATGATAGTCTCAAAATGGTTACCTCAAAATGATGGTCTCAAAATGATAGTCTTATAATGACTGTCTTAAAATGTCGGTCTTACTATGAAAGTCTCTTATCGACAATCTCAAAAGGACTTTATCAAAAGGGCAGTCTCACAACAACATTCTCAAAATAACTATCTCAAAATGAATGTTTTGTTGAAATAGGGATGTAAGAGGGGGAGAGTAGAGGAGACGAGAGATGGGTGGAGACGGGAGTTAGCTGCGGGGCTGACTGTCCCGTTCGAGAACTTGTGAGAGGAAGAGGCTCTCGAGAGCTGTGAGGGTGACGAGCTCTCGAGAGCTGTGAGGGGAGAGTGTGACGTTGGACACTTAGCAAGGGAGCAGATCGAGATAAGAGATGAAACGGATGTTTTGTTAGAAAGAACGAGAGAAACGACCGCGACAGCCGCCCCCTACCGAGTCGTCCTCGCCTAGTGTGATGTCAGCATACAATGGCATGTTGCGGGGTGCAACATCTTCGAGTAAGGACATCCGAATGCCCATGCGAGTGGCGAGAGGGGGTTGGGGCCATTCGCTCCCTTTCGAGGAGGGAGCTAAAGGCCCCCTCCTTTGACGCGAGTGCCCCACCGGGCTAGTGCGTGGATCACATGACATGAGCTAGCCCCCAGCAGTCAGAATTACGAGGGGCACATGTGGAAGAGTCAAGCTAGCAGGGGGAACCCGGGTAGGACTAAGCTAGGTACTCTAGCACAAATAGCAACAACGTTTACTACTTTAACACGACAGCATAAGCAACGGTGGATGCCCCAGGAAGAAAGCTTGAACATCACACCACAAGCCCCAAGGGAACACCGGAGTATGATGTTACGGAGATGGCGATGCAGGACGCCGGGAGGGACATCTCGGCAAATGGCCTCTCCAAAAGCACCCATCCACAGCATCGGAGGGATGCGACCGCGCCACCTGGCCGGACGACCTCACCGGAGGCGCACCACCAGCAGCACCCATCCAGAAACATCTACACCAGCAGCACCACACCGGAAGCACACCACCAAGGTACCCCGCCAGCCGTACCCAGCCAGAAGCACCCAGCAAGATGAACCCTGCCGACACCCACGGCCGAGAGCACCACGCGGGCACGAGTGGCGGTCACGAAGCGCGCAGCGAAGACGGGAAAACGGCCAGGGGGTTGAATCAAATACCTGCATCCCACCGTCCAGGGGCACACGGCAACGGAGACACCAACAGGACACGTGAGGGGGTAGGGGGAGGAGTGAGGAGGGAAATGTACAGAGACGGATGAGAGACATCACTGTGGCATCAAGGGACAACGAATGTAAAGGAGCGTGCAAGGAGCGCACACACAGAGAGGAGTGCATAGCATGGTAAGGAGCAGAGATGCAACATACAAGCGGTCATCGAGCAGAGGACCAAGCGATGCAGGGAAGTGGACGGGGGAACAAAGAAAAGGAAATAACAGTCTCAGTCGAGCGAAGGCAGGGTCCGAAGACCAATGGAGGCGATACTGGAAGCAAAAGAAGGTTGATGAAGAGCCTTTGTCAGGAAGTCCGCGAGCTGGAACTCAGCGGAGATGAACCGCAGGGAGACATCGCCTGCCGCGACAACGTCGTGCACGTAGTGGTGCTCAACATTGATATGCTTCGTACGATGGTGAAGCGCACCGGCGTTCCTGGCGATGGCCAACCCACTCTCGCTCTCTGTATGGAGGGGCACGGCAGGGGTGGGGAGGCGAAGCTCACCGAGGAGGCGACGAAGCCACACTGCCTCGGCGGCAGCACCACCTAAGGCCATATACTCCGCCTCTCCAGTGCTGCGGGCAACACAGCCCTGCTTCCCGCTCCGCCAGGAGATGGCGGCGGGGTTGAGGAGGAAGACGAAGCCGTTGCGGCTGCGAGCATTTGAATCGCGGGCATAGTCACTGTCGGCGTAGCCTGCCAGGAAAGGCGCGTCCAACCTAAACGGAAAGACAAGGCCTGTGCGTGCAGAGCCGAGGACGTAACGAAGGACGTATGCGGCAGCCTGGAGGTAGACCGTACGAGGCTCGCGGGCATACTGGGCCAAGACGTTCACTTCGCAGGCGATGTCTGGGCAAGTGGTGCCAGCGAGGTACGTGAGCGTGCCAATGATGGACTGAAACGTGACAGGGGACTCCTGTGCACCCATCTCCGTGTCGTGGGCCACGCGAAGGGCAAGCTGAGTACCCGGTGGCATGGGGGAGGAGGCGGCAGGGAGAGGTCGAGAGAGGTCGACGACTGAGGCAAAGCGGTCTGCAAGAGTCTGGACGTAGCGCTCCTGATGAAGAAACAGGCAGCCAAGGGGGCGCTCGATCTGCATCCCCACGAACATGGCAGCAAGGCCAAGGTCCTTCATGCGGTACGTCGAGGAGAGAAGATCGTTCACCGAGGAAATGGCGGAGAAGGAAGGAGAGGTGATGAGGAGGTCATCGACATACACCAGAATGAAAGCGGGAACGAGGCTCGTGCCCCCGACGAAGAGAGAGGGGTCGGACTTGCTAGGGCAGAAGCCGCCAAGGACAAGGGTGGACGAGAGCTCCTCGTTCCAGCAGCGAGGGGACTGGCGGAGACCATGCAACGCACGACGGAGGCGGCAGACCCGTCTGGTACCATCGGAGAAGCCAGGAGGCTGGACCATGTATAGCTCCTCTTCAAGGCGACCGTGGAGAAAGGCGTTGTTCACGTCCATCTGGTGAAGCTCCCACCGAAAGTGGGCTACGAGACAGATGACAGCGCGACTCGTTGTAAAGCGGCCGACAGGGGCGTAGGTGTCGGTGAACTCAACACCAGGGACCTGAGAATAGCCTTTGGCGGTGAGGCGGGCCTTGTATCGGTCAAGGGCACCTGAGGCAGTAAACTTCTTGCGAAGAACCCACTTGGCCTTAATGGCCGTGCGACCAGGAGGGAGGTCAGCAAGTTCAAGCACACCATGTTCAGCGAGGGCAGCAAGTTCGGTGACACAGGCGGCATGCCAGGCGGCAACGTCTGGGCGGGCAAGAGCGTCGGCGAGGGTGAGGGGATCGGAATCGTCAAGGGGTGATGGAGAGGGGGAGGCGGGCGGCACAGACGTAACCGCGAGAGCACGCGCAACAGACGCCGGTGCACAGATGAAGCGATGGTCAGTGATGACATCGAGCGCATGACGGAACTCCATATGAAAGAAATGGCGACCGTGGGCATGACCAATATGAAGGGTATAAGGCAACAGAGGGCGATGCGGAGGGTGAACATCAGCGGCGGTGTGCGGAGACGAGGGACAAGCGGGGGCAAGGAATGCGGAGGAGGAAGGGAGGGCGGGCGAGGGGGAATGTGAAGGAGACGGAGGAGGGGCAGGCAGGGAGGCAGGAGGAGGAGGAGAGACGAGCGGGGAAGGGACAGCGGGCAAGGCGACGACGAGGGGAGACGGGCCAGGGAGGGGAGGGGAGGAGGCTGGCGACACAGGGGAGACTAGGGAGGGAGGGAGAGAGGATGGTGCAGAGAACGGTGAGGATGAAACGGCCACAGGAGAGATGACCAGACCGGAAGAGGATGGAAGGGACGAGGAGGGAGGCGGGACGAGGGCTGAAGGAGGGAGAGAGGCACAAGTGAGGGCGCGAGCAGTACGGGAGCGAGTGCGGGAAGAGACGGGCGAGGAGGGGGGAGGAGTGTCTAGGACAGAACGGAGAGGCACAGACGGAGGGGCGGGAGGAGAGGGTGGGAGCGGACGAGGGGAAAGAGGAGGGAGAGGAGGGACAGAGGGGCGAGTCCAGGCAGCGTGCGTACGCATCCATGAGTGAGGGCGAGAGGGGACACCGAGAATGGACTCTGGGCTAGGAGCAGATCGACGAGAGGGGTCTGCCGGAAGGAGGGGGGCGGAGGAGGAGAGCGGGTGTCAACGGGAGCCGAGAGGGAGACGGGGAAAGAGGGGGAAGAGTCTCACGAGAGAGGACGTCCACCAGAGGGGGGAAGGGCGAGGGAGCGATAGAGGAGGGAGCAGAGGAGGGAGCAGAGGGTGAGGATGGAGGACGAGGCGTCGCCGCGACGAGGACGGGATCGCCGTCGAGGTCGGAAGAGGTGGGCACGGATGGGGGGACGTCCTCCGGGACATCTTCAATAGAGAGGAGGATGGGATTGGCACAGCGAGCGGACGAGGGTGCATGGGGGGTGCCGGTAGACTGGGCTGCGATCAGAGCAGGAGGAATGGGAGGAGGAGAGGGGGGGAAGCCGGGGGGAAGGAGCAACACAGGGGATGACAAGATGGGAGGGAGGGGAGAGACGGACGGAGGACCACCGCGGCGGTGGGAAGGAGATAAGGGAGGCGGGGGAGGGAGCAGAGATGTGGGCAGAGCGAGGGTAGGGGGGACGAGAGGGGAGGTAGAGGGTGAGGGACCAGAGGGAGGATGAGCAGAGACGGACATGGGTGGAGTCTTGCCGATGGATGGGGGAACAGACTGGGAAGGAAAGGAAGATGCCGGAGGGCAGGGTGGGTGGGAAGAGGAGGTGGGCACAAGGGAGGAGGGAGCAATGGGAAGTGAACGGGAGGGTGGGGGCGGTACAGAAGCAGGCGGGACAGGGAACAGGGCAGGAGTGGAGACAGCGGGATGCGGGAAGGAAGAGGAGGGGATGGCGGAGGGAGGCGGAGAGGAGGGGGGGCACCGGCAACCATAAGACCATCAGAGGTGGAAGCCGTGGCAGACGTTGGAGGAGGCGGGCAACGATCCGACCGAAAGGCGCCGTAAGTCAAATGTTCAAAGAATCGAGCGTGACAAGACTCGACGAGGCGATGGGCGACCGGGTCCCAGAAACGGTGAGCACGAGAGCGAGGCGCGACGCCAAGGGTGATGCAAAGGTGACCAGGCGGATCGAGTTTGCCAGTCCGAGAAAAGGGGGCAAGGTAGACGATAGCCATAGTGCCCCACACAACAGCCTGACTGAATTCGGCACGACGACCAAAGAAAAGCTGAAATGGGGTGGTATCACGTGCAAGAGGGCCGTGGAGGATTCGGTTCCAAACCCAAGTGCGATAGCGGGCAGCCTCGGACCAGAAGCTGCGGCCGCGATCAAGGAAGCCGGCCTTAGCCATCATCGTGCGCACGCCTTCTATGAGAGTACGGTTCCATCGTTCGGCAACCCCGTTCTATTGCGGAGAGTATGGGGCAGAGAGCTCATGAACCACACCCTCGTGATCCAAAAACGATGCGGTGTCACCAAAAACCTCGCCACCACGATCAGACCGAAAGCGTAATAACTGGTGACGGCTTTGTCTCTGTGCCGACGCGTACCATGTCTGGATGGTCTGGGCGACATCACTCTTTGCCCAAAGAAAGAAGACCCATGTGTATTGAGAGTAGTCGTCAATCAGACTGAGGACGTACGTGGCATGTTCAGCGAGAGATTCGTCGTGGAGGGGTCCAAGAAGGTCAGCATGCTCGAGCTCGAGCGGAGCAGTCGCGCGAGAGGGGGAGGAGGGAAAGGGAAGACGATGCATCTTGCCAACGGCACAAAACGTGCAATCTGCAGCACAAGAGGCACGGAACGAGGGATCAGATAGGCCATCAGAGGGAAGGGAGCGGAGGAGAAAGGCGACAGCAGGGGCAGGAAGATGGCAGAGGCGCCGATGAAGGAGGTGCGAGTGAGCCGACCGAGAGAGAGCGACTAGCGCAACAGCAGCTGCCGCCGGGGCGGAAATAGAATGTGAGCCAAGAACCTGATATAGGCCCTCGCAAGGAGGTCGGCGACCACGAAGGACTACACAACCACTATCACGATCAATGACTGTGACAAGACCGAGAATATACGTGGTGGAGAACCCACACACATTGAGAGTCGGAACAGACAGGAGGGGAAAATCGAGAGCCGGGACGTATAGAACAGAGGACAAGGTGAGGGATCCGCCCGAGGAGGTGAGGCATACAGTACCAACACTGAGCACAGGGAGAGGAGCCCCATCACCGGTATACACGGAAGTAAACATCGAGGCTGGACTGAACTCTGTGAAAAGGTCGCGAAAGGGACACATGTGATCAATCGCAGCACCATCCACCACCCAAGACGGAGACACGACACGCTCAGAGCCAGACAGCAGGCAGTACGCAGTCGTGCGGGGGGAGGGGGGAGATGGGGGTGGAGCGGGTAAAGAGGCACTGGGAGGGGAACAATGGATAGGGGTAGCCAAAGGATCAAACACAGGTGACGTACCAGCAGGCGGAGGGCCACCAAGCATACCCTCAGCCAGGACACGACGAATGAGAGCGATGATCGCATCCTCTGTGAGGGGAGGGGGTGCACCAGCTACCGGCGGCGGGCGAACCGGGGCGGCGACTACCGGCGCAGCGGCTGGGACCGCACCAGGGAGAGGACCACCGGGAGCACCATAAGAACGACCACAAAAAAGGGCGCGCTGGCGTGCAATACGCTCACGAAGATCAGGGACTGGAGGAAGCAAGCACGCATCGTGGCGGTGACCCACAACATTGCAGTTCCAGCACGTGGGCAGCCGAGCACCGCCACCGCGAGGCGGAGCACGAACGGTGAGAGCATGAGCTGCCGGGACGGGGAGGACACCAGGCAGAGCATCAGACAAGATGGGCTCAGCGGAAGGGACAACAGGCTGGGAGACTACCTGGAAAGAACGCAGCCCGTCCAGCAAGACGGGCCATACTGCACTAGGAGTATGGTATGAAACCTGAAGGGAGAGGGCGAGGGGAAAGGATGTGAGGGCACCGGAGAAGGCGGGGCCAAGACCAGCAACGACGGACGTGACAAAAGCCTGATCCGTCAAAGAGGCCCCTGCCGCAAAGAGCTCGCTCTGTAGGAGCTCTGCGCGGCACAAATAGGCACCCAAGGATTCGTCCGGGCGACGATGAAGGGTCTGAAGGTCGGCAAGCAGAGAGGCGGCGGAGCGCGAGGAGTCTGAGGAGTACAGATCTAGGAGGGCAGCCCAGGCCTCACGAGGCCGAGCGGGGAGGGACGGGGTCAGCGCGAAGCGATCGAGCTGGCGAAGGGCGACAGTGGGGGCGGCAGAGTAGAGAAGGTGAAAGGCGAGGGGCGCACGGTCAGGGTGGGCGAGAGGAAGGAGGGCGGCTGGGTCGTAGTGCTCCGAAAGATTGTGCATGTGCGCCCACGAGACAAAGCGAGCAGACCACTCGCGAAAGGGCGTGCTGGTAGCGTGGCTAGGGGCAGAGGTGAGAGGCAGCGACGAGGCGGGTGGGCGGAGGCCAGGACCGACAAGCTGAGCAACGGCCAGAGTCATGGCGTCAAGTCGAGCCTCAGTGCGGGCAAGGGCAGCGTGAGGGTCACCGGCGATACCTCCACCAGCAGCCGCAGCACCACCACCAGGGGCAGCACCCCCGGCAGCAGCCACGCCGCCAACTGCAGCGGCACCTCGGGCAGCAGCACCACCACCAGCAGCAGCCGCACCACCACCAATACCGACAGCAGCGGCACCACCCGCCGCAACAGGGCCACCCACAGCAGGGGGCTACACCAACGAGACCGGCAGGAACAACACCACCTCCGACGCCAGCCACGGCACCGACACCAACGCCGGCGACAGTACCACGACCAGCACCAGCCAAGGCACCAACGGCGTTAGGAGTGACGCCGCCGCCCGCGGCGACGCTTTCGCCAGCGGGGGCGACCACAATGCTCGGGGAGACAACGCCACCCAACTCCGCGAGGCCGCGAGCGACGCCGACGTAGGGAAGGCGGGCCGCAGGACCACCGAGGAGAGGCAAGTCGAGGGAAGGGTCGAGAACCGGGCGGGCTACGAGGGCATCGACAATAGGCATCGAAAGGAGCGTGAGGATCGCGCAAAGGGGCATGTTACGGGGGAGGGGGCGGTGGGAGAGGAGCGTGAAGAGCGGCAAGAGCAGAAGTGACAGCTGCAGAAGCAGCGGACCGAGGCAACACGTCAGCGGGTTCGTCGGCAAGGCCAGAGTTGTCGAAGGTAAGAGGACTAGGTGCACAAGAGGAGGTGTCGACGCACAGGGCCTCGACACGAGCGGCACGAGCAGCGGCTGCAGCGGCCAGAGCGCCGGCGAGACCACGCTCAGGCATGGTGCTACACGTCGCCAAGGGCGGAGCAATAGAAGCTAGAAGCAGACGACTACAAGAAGATCGAGCGGTGAGGGGAGAAGAGGGAGACGCCATGGTGTGTAGTGTGTGTTTAAGGGTGTTCATTAGGGAGGGAAGGAAACGAAAAACGGAAGTGGGGGGGAGAGACACGGTTGAGTGACCAAGATAGCCAATCAAACGGCAAGATGCAAGGAACACAGGGCAGAGAGGGCGAGCTGAGGGGAAAAACATGAGTCAAGATAGAAAGGGAGGTAAGCAGGGAGGACAAAAAGTGTATGCAATGACAGCAACACGAGAGAGGGTGGACAAGAGAGAAGAGGGGGAGTTGGGAAGGGAGAACGAAAGAGAGGGAGCAAGAGAGGGGAACAGAGGGCGAGAAAGAAGGAGAAGGAGAGGAGCGAGAAAGAGAGACAGAGAGAGAGAGAGACAGAGGGAGGGAGGGGAGAGATGGACGGAGGACCACCGCAGCGGTGGGAAGGACATAAGAGTGGCGGAGGAGGGAGCGGAGATGTGGNCAAGGGCAGCGTGAGGGTCACCGGCGATACCTCCACCAGCAGCCGCAGCACCACCACCAGGGGCAGCACCCCCGGCAGCAGCCACGCCGCCAACTGCAGCGGCACCTCGGGCAGCAGCACCACCACCAGCAGCAGCCGCACCACCACCAATACCGACAGCAGCGGCACCACCCGCCGCAACAGGGCCACCCACAGCAGGGGGCTACACCAACGAGACCGGCAGGAACAACACCACCTCCGACGCCAGCCACGGCACCGACACCAACGCCGGCGACAGTACCACGACCAGCACCAGCCAAGGCACCAACGGCGTTAGGAGTGACGCCGCCGCCCGCGGCGACGCTTTCGCCAGCGGGGGCGACCACAATGCTCGGGGAGACAACGCCACCCAACTCCGCGAGGCCGCGAGCGACGCCGACGTAGGGAAGGCGGGCCGCAGGACCACCGAGGAGAGGCAAGTCGAGGGAAGGGTCGAGAACCGGGCGGGCTACGAGGGCATCGACAATAGGC
>SZWC01001365.1:163107-177190 GCA_023375785.1 Penium margaritaceum
GTGTACAAAGGCAAATTTTGCAACAGAGACAAAGGTTTCAGAGTGGTCGATTCCCTCTTGCTACGAATAGCCCTTGGCAACCAGCCTTGTCTTATAAATTTCCAGGTTGCAATCCGCTTCATGCTCCCTCTTGAATACCCACTTGCACTTAATCACCTTACGTACACATGGACGCTCAATCAACTCCCAAGTGCCATTGTCCAGCTGCAACTGTATCTCCTATTACATGGCTTGTATCCAATTTGCTGCATCAAGTGCAGCCATGGCCTCCTTGTGGGATGTAAGCTCATCTGCGTTTGCTACAACTGTGACATTTATTTGTTTTGGCTTCTACAACATCTGGAATTGGCCGCGGTCACTAGGCTTGTAGCGCATCCCGAGAGGGTACCTGCGACTTGGTATTGGGGTCTTAGTGGGTGGCTTGCACGGTGTTGCTCGTATAACTGTTGTATTGGTGGTGTTCCATCTCCTTCTTTCTTAGGTTCTACCAATGAGGCCAGTGTATCTGTTGCATCAGACATAGAAGAGTATAGTAGTTGTCCCACTGTCACAATAGAAGAAGGATCAAGAGAGACAAGATTAGGAGGAATATATGCTCCTATTGCTTTGTCAGCTACTAGTTGTGTTGCCTTTGTGTAGGCAATGTTGGTGCCAATGGTGTAGGTCTCATTGAAGACAATGTCCTTTTAGGTGATGACGTGGCTTGTATTCCTCTCATAGAGGCAATAGGCTCTACTACCTACGTTGTAGCCGATCATCAGCATCTGCGCACTCTTTGCGTTCCACTTCTGGCGCTTCTCCTTGGGCACGTTCATGTGTGGCAAGCTACAAAATACACAATTATGACCTACATTCAGCTTCTTGTCGAACCATGCATCTTCTGCGTCATGTGCTCTAGTACCTTGGTGGACTACAATTCTTGATGTACACTACAATACTCGCGTCGGCCCAGAAGTTGTAGGTGAGCCGAGCAGTGTGTAGTATGGAGGACGACGACTGAACAATGGTACGGTTGGCGTATTCAGCTACATTGATTTGCTACGACAACTATGACATGGTACGCTATACCTTGATGTCAGCTACTACGAGATAGTCCTGGAACTCCTTGCTCAGGTACTCTCTACCGCGATCACTATACAACGCCTTGATCTTCTTACCAGTCTGGTTCTCCACCATTGCCTTGAACTCCTTTAACCTTTCAAAGCACTGGTCTTTGCGAGCAAGGAAGTACATGGTAGTGTAACTGCTGAAATCATCGATGAGGATGAGGAAATACCTAGAGCCTCCAAAGTTCTTAGTCTGCCTCGGGCTACACGAGTTCATGTAAGCCAGCTTCAATACCTCATTTGCACACTCTCCTGTTCAAGAAAACGCCTCACCGTGTTGCTTCTTGTCCAAGCAACCAATGCAAAGCTACTGCTCAAAGTTGGGGATGATAGGCAAGTCGCGTACCATCATCTTTACTTGAAGTTGCTATAAGGTGTGTATGCCGATATGGTCATAGTCCACATGCGAGATCTTGCCATCCGTCGTCTACACCACTGTTGTAAGACTCTACTCACAAGGGATCTTAGTCACCCATAGCAGGCGATATATGTTTCCCTCCTTAACCGACCTAGACAACTTGTCTCTAGAATCCTTGTTGAGGATGTAGCTATAGTTGTCGTCAAAGATGATGCACAATCCTTAATTGGTGAGAGGAGAGACTAAGAGGAGGTTGAATGTAGTATCAGATACATACAGCACACCATGGAACACTCCCATATCAATATCACACGGGGTCTCTAACTACATCTCCACAATCTCATTGCCCTCACCATACACCACCAGATCATCACCCATAGCAATAGGATGAGAGGATGGACAATAGGTGCATGAACCACTCCGTGTGCTACGTCATACTCTTCATGTAGCCCGAGTCCTACTATACAAGGTCCGCCTTCTTGACCTACGACAGGTCGGATTTGGCCATGAAGAGACAGTCGCGCACCTCCATGACTATGTTCATGTTGCCAAAGGAGCACACACCTGCCTGGTTTTGATACTGCTGATGCTGCTGACGCTCCTGTGACTGCTGCTACTGTTGCTGGTGGTATGGAGTCTGCTGCCTTTACTACTCTTACTGCTTGTGTGATAACTGCTGTTGTTGCTCCTTTTCGTCCCTCTTGAACTTGAAATACTCTTTCTCCTAGTGCCCCTTCCCTCTGGTAGTAGTAGTACTTGCCTTTCTTCTTACCTCTCTGCTATCCAAACTACGGTTGCTGGTTACGTTAATCCATAACCACAAAGGCTACTTCACTCCTACTATAGTCATTGCGCTTTATTGTACAACGTAGTTCTACCCGCACCGACTGTGTACAGATGAAGTCGAGGTTGAGAGTCGGCTGGCATTCTAGCGTCTCTCGTACCTTGTCGTAGCTTGCTCGGAGTCCCCTCAATAAGAGGAGGATGAAGTGTGTCTTTTCCAAAGGATTCCTAGGCGTTTTCAGATCCTTCCCCTTGTCCAGGAACGTCTCTATCTCTTCACCATCTTGTATTTTCAATTCCATTGACTTTTCCTTGAAAAGCATGAGAAATACAGGATCCTTGCTCTCATACTTCTGATACAACATGTCCCATCCCTCCTTTGTAGTAGCCTTGTCACTCACATACTGAAGAAACAGATTGGAGATGGTATTGGCAAGAAGCCTGCAGGTCTGCCTGTCCTTCTTCCATTCCTCACATGTCAGTGGTACACTTACAGAAGAACCTACATCTACTATATCCCTTTTATGATGGTTTTTCCGCCACCACCTGCGCTTCTGTGATGCCTTTTTCCGATGGAATCGGAGGCGTCTTGTCACCGCTCGCCACCTCCCACCAACCCCTCTCCTCCAAAAAGAGGCGGGTATGGATTTTCCAAAACATGAAGTTGGTGCATCCCCCCAGACCCTCTAAAGACTAGACAGCTATCATGATGCCCGCTCTTGCTATTTCGAGCCCTGCTGATACTCAGCGTTATCCTTAGATGGCGGCGATACCCTTGCTTCTCCTGCTATTTCATGTAGAAAACTGTCTTATAGAAATTCCACTGTAGAGGCCACCAGACTATGAATTTGGACACACGGAACCAACCACTCGAAAACTCAGCTCAAAACCTTTTAGATTTATCCATAAAACAGGGTGATCAACCAGTGATTTTGAAGAAAATGTCCTCTTGAAAACAGGATAGGCTTTTGTTCCTACTCTAGCATAGACCAGTCAACTCATAATTAATGTTTCTCCCAAACGTACCAATGGAATGCAAATATTTTTGTACCAATGGAAAGTGTAGGAAAAATACTACAATTCACAGGAATGAAACACTTATGATCACTACAAGGCGACACTCGTACTCAAGGAGAAGAGTACGACCCTGGCCGGCCTTGTTTTGAGTACAACTCTCAATCCGAGTGTTGGATTTTCGTGATCTTGGACGCGTTAGAAAGCTTTCCATGTAAAATTCACAATCCCATGGTCGATGAATTGTAGTACTGATTTGATTGTAATTTGTCATCCTCAAAGTGATGGCCTACACTGGCTAAAACTGGTAGAACTTGGCTCTGGTACCAAATGTTGGATCTGGATGAGATATAGAGTCTTGGAGTACCAAGCATATGGGAGTAGGAGCGCATCAATTGTGCAAAAGAATGGTTGTTGAATCACTCAAATTTGATACTACATATACAGCTAGAGCTTGGACAATTCTGTCCACTCACAAGCCACACCACTTAGTTGTTGAGGCTAAGGCTTATACACTAGACATCGCATATCACTTCATCAGACACATGGTGCAGGAGGGTGCTATCAAGCTGGAGTTTACTCCGACCAGCAGGCAGGTCACTGATTTCTGCACTAAGCCAGTGACCCGCGAGAAGCAGCAGTTCTGCATGAAGGCATGTGGACTCAGCCCACTCTGACTGCGGCAAAGTGGGAGATTGTTGGGAAAGGAGCCGTCCAGCTCAGTTTCAGGTCCACAGGAGCAAGTTCCTAAAAACTTCCAGATGCCTGGTCCGATTGTCAATCCGTCTTCACCATTGGAAAGATCAGGTGGCAAATTATCTACAGTCCAAGTTTCAGGCCGATCCAACGGTCGGATTGGGAGATATGAATTTTCGAAGTTTCTGGGGTCATGGACCGCCGATGTCTGGGTGGCCATGGGCGATGGCTCCATGCCTTAGCCTGAGAAAAGAACAAGGCAAGAGGTCCAGGGTCAAGACCTGATGGGAGAAATATCCAAAAAGGTCCTTGGTCTTAGGATTGCCTTGTCAGAGTGTGCTGACTAGGATAAAGGTACCTCTCCTTACTTTTTAGGTAAGGTGAGATCCTTGTGTGCTAGCCATGGACACATGGCGATTCTCTATGGGTTTGTGGGTAATGTGACCACTTGGAGTGTGCCATGAGATCATTCTCTAGCTCTCTAGGTCGCGTGTGACTGCTCAGCCTGATTGTTGGGCTGATTTCCTCCCTTGTGTGAGATTGTGGACTCTAGTGTGTGAGCCTTAGCCTCCATGGCGAAGTGGTGTGGCTTGTGAGAGGGCTGACTTGCCCAAGCTCTAGCTCTATATGTACTCCATCATTTTGAGTGATTCAACAACCATTCTTCAGCACAACTGATGCCCTTTCAGTCCCACATGCTCGCAGCTCCAAGACTCCTTGTCTCCTCCAGATCCAACACATCAGCCTATATCAGCCTCAACGACGCAAAGAAGCAGAGAAGCAGTATGACGACTCCCACGACGCTCACTCTGGAGCAGGTCAATGGTGGGATGTCAAAGTTCACAGGGTTTGGTTTTCCCTTGTGGAGATGTCAATTTGAGATTATCATGAGGGTGTGTGGCTACTTGAAGATGTTCCTTGGAGAAGAGGTTGAACCTCCAAAAACAGATCCTGGATATGAAGCGTGGAGTGTCAAAAATGACATGGCGCTTGCGATTCTTTTAACATCAGTACATGAGTCACAACATTTCCACCTCCAAGGTATCACACATGCATCAAAGGCTTATGAGAAGCTTGCACGTGTACACGAATCAACCGCTCTCGCAAATCGCCTCTTTATCCTTCAAAAGCTGATTTCGATGAGGGTGAGCAAGGGAGAGTCAATTCCGGACTTCCTGTTGCAGTTTGAAGGACTACTGTAGAAAGTGACCCAAATGAACCAAGAAATCGATACCAACATGCAGGCCATGATCCTCCTCATGGCGTTTCCTGAAAGCTGGGGTCCTCTAATCACTGTCTTTGGCGGTTGGAAGAAGGAGGATTTGACGTATGACGCAGTTTCCGAGTACGTATGCAACGAGGCCATGCATCGCAGCGGTAGTGAGACTAATATTTCAGCCTATGCTCCATAGTACGGTGGTCGTGGCAACGATTCCTCTTCTGGTCAGAGCAGCAGCGGAAGCGGTGGCGGTGGAGGAAAATGCAATGGTGGTGATGGAAAGAGTTCAAAGCGTCCTGGGAAGAGCCACAACCCTAGCAAGCTTGGGCATTGGGCATGGGAGTGTAGGACTCCCAAGAAGGAAGACGGAGATCATGGTCGTAGATATGAGGGTAAAGGAAAGGGTAAGAAGGAGTTGACAAACATGATGACCGAGAGCTTGCCTGCAACCAAGGGAGCGGCACTGCTCATGCGTGGAGCCTATGGGCTCGACTCTAGTACGAACCACCACTCTTCAAGGGAGAAGGATGGACTCATCCCATTGGGGACACTGAATGTGGCTTCAGGTGTGCCAACAGTAGCCTTGTCCATGCGCAAGGCGAGGGAGATAAGTTGATCAACATCAACGTCAACGGTGCTGAAAAAGACTTGAAGCTGGAGAACGTCGTCCACATGCCGTCTTTTGCGGCAAACCTCTTGTCAGTGTCCAAAATCACAGATCACGACATGACGGTCGTCTTCACGGAAGAGGGCGTGATTGTCAAGAACAAGAACATCAAAATCTCCTATCCCAAGGAGAGTCTTGTCGCACAGTTCCCAAGAGTTGATGGACTCTACGTGCTGTAGACCAAATCCCTTGAAAGTACAAACGAGGGATATGCGGCGGTTCAAGAGCCCAAGTCTTCAAGTCTGTTGTTGCACCACAAGCCGTCACCATGGCGTCCAACTCCACCAACACAGATGCTGAGCTGTGGCACGGGCGGTTTGGCCATGTGGCCGACAGCACACTGCAAGCTATGCAGCAGCACGAAGAGGTTCATGGGATGGAGGGATGCAAGGCCAAGGATGAGGGAAATTCCAAGAAGCTATGTGAGCCATGCCTCCAGGGAAAGGCAAAGAGAAAGCCCTTTGAGCGTAATGGATAACGTGCGGCAGCAATCTTGGACCTGATTCACTCTGATGTGTGTGGACCATTCCGTACTCCTTCGAATGGAGGCAGCAAGTTTTTCTTTGCCTTCATCGATGACCACAGTCGCAAGATGTGGATCTACTTCCTCAAGACAAAGAGAGAGGTCAAGGAGAAGCTGCAAGAGTTTATCGCGATGGTAGAACGGCAGACAAGCAAGAAGGTCAAGGCACTACGTACAGACAATGGTGGTGAGTACGAGGCATACCAAGGCTGGTTAAGCCAACACGGCATCAACTACCAGACCACCACGCCTTATACCCCCCAGAGTAACAACGTTGCCGAGTGGATGAACCAGACTATCCTCGGCATGACACGAAGCATGCTCTTCGACGCCAAACTCCCACCTCGCTTCTGGGCAGAAGCTGCAAGAACTGCTTACTACCTTGTGAATCTCACTTCGATAGCCGCGCTTGGAAGGCGTGGTAAGAAGCAGCAAGAGAAGCAGCTCAGGACGCCATAGGAGGCTTGGTCAGGGAAGAAGCCAGATGCCTCACACTTCAGGGTCTTTAGCTGTACTGCCTGGGCAAAGGTCCAAGCAGGAGAAGGAAGTGGCAAGCTGGATGCACGCACTCGTAAGTGTGTAATGGTTGGATACGACACTCACACAAGGCGTACAGGCTGTGGCGGCTAGAAAGCTCATCAGGAGCCGAGATGTCGAGTTGCATGAAAGGACCCTCGGCAAGGGAGAGTCGTTGAATCCTCTTCATGCTCCCAAATCAGGAGAGGGTTGTATTGCTCGAGTCAAGTGATCAGGCACCAGAGAACTGGCAAATGGTGCCAGTAAAAGATGGTGCTGTAGGGAGAGTGGCTGTGTAGGCTGATTCATCGATGGACTATGACACTGACTCTGAGTGGTCCGAGGCCTCTGAGTCAAATTCTGAGGCCGGTGGCTCTTCCTCAAAGAGCGGATCACCGGCAGTGCAGGAGCAACAGAAGCAACTAAGCCTTGAAGAACCACCAGCAACACTCCGGCATAGTAAGCGCCAGAAGAAACCTCCGTCCAAGTATGATGCTGAAAGTGCGGAATGGACCGGACTCAGTTGGTCATGCTTGGCTCAGGGAGAGCTTGTGACCATAACGAAGGCTATGAACATGCCAGATGCGGCCAAGTGGAAGGAGACAGTGGATAGCGAACTCGCGTCCATTGAAGAAAACGGAACATGGGTTCTGGTGGACAGGCCCTGAAATGCGCACGTGGTGGGATCAAAGTGGGTACTCCAGAAAAAATTCAAGCAGGATGGTACTATCGACAGTTACAAGCCAAGAGTTGTGACGAAGGGATTTTTCCAGCGTGTAGGCTCACAGTACGAGGAGACCTTCGCACCTGTCGTCACCTTTGCCTCCATCAGATCCATGTTGAGCATCACTGCTGTAAAAGATCTGGTCCACCAGATGGATGTCAAGACAACTTTCCTCTACGGGAAGTTAGATAAAGAAGTGCTGATGGAAGTGCCTGAGGGAGTGAAAGCTCCAGAGGGCAAGGTTTGCAAACTGGTCAAAGTACTCTATGGGCTGAAACAGGCCCAAGGATGTGGTACAAGGAGATGGACGGCTTCATGGCCGGGCTCACCTTCATGCACTGCCAGAACGACCCTAGTGTCTATGTGCGGGAGGATGAGCAAGGCTTGATACGGGTTGCATTGTACGTGGATGACCTGATCATCTGCTCGTCATCAATCAAGCTGTTGAACAAGCTGAAGACAGATCTCAGCAACAGGTTCAAGATGAAGGCCATGGGTCTGCTCGAGTTCTACCTCGGGATAGCCGTCCACCGCAATCGAGCAGCAGGCACCATCGAGCTGAACCAGACCAAGTACATCATGGAGGTCCTTAAGCGCTACAACATGGAGGATTGCAAGACCATCAGTACACCCAGGACAACAGACACCAAGCTCTCCTCCTCCATGAGCCCCAGTACGGAAGCAGAACGGCGTGAGATGGAGAACATTCCCTACTAGTCTATTGTTGGCAGCCTCATATACGCCATGGTGGGAACATGCCCTGACATTTGTAATGCTATGGGACAAGTGAGCAGGTTTGTGGCCAATCCAGGGCCACAGCACTGGCAAGCAGTCAAGCGCATCATGCGCTATCTATAGAAGACACGACACATGGGACTCCAGTTTGGAGGCCAAGAGGGATCTGACCCGGTGCGATTGGTGTCCTACACACACGCCGACTGGGGAGGAAGAATCGATGACAGAAAGTCCACCTCAGGCTTTGTGTGCCTCCTGAATGGTGGTGCAGTCTCCTGGACAAGCAGAAAGCAAGACTGTATCTCCTTGTCTACCGCTGAGGCAGAGTACATCGCTCTGTCAGAAGTATGCAAGGAGACACAATGGCTACGCAGTTTGCTTGTAGAGATGAAAGTACCACAAATGGAAGCAACAGAGGTCCGCATCGACAACAAGAGTGCCATGAAAATGGCACAGGATGACATCATCTCCGGGCGGACCAAGCACATCGACATCATATACTACTTCTCACGTGACCCGGTCGCAAAGGAAATCGTGGACCTAGAATGCGTGGAGACCAAGAAAATGCTCGCAGATTGCATGACAAATACGCTAGACAGCGAATTACACTCTGCAGGTACTCGAGGCATCGTGTGGTCAACGCAGTAGACGAAGACTGAGGCGAAGAGTGTTGGAGAGAAGAGAGATCTCACAGCTAATGGATAGAGGTGCAAGGGAGAGTTTGTTGACCTGATATGCTCCTTGTCCATCGCTGACATTTGGACATGTACAGGACAGACCAGGCATGCACTGCTCCCTTGGAGTAAGTCCCCTAAGTCTGGTCCCAATAGACAAGGCATGCACTGCTCCTTTGGAGCAAGTCTCCTTGGTCTAAACTGGATACCATAGCCAGCAAACACTGCCTAGGACAACTACTTGTGGCTTAGACGATCCAGAGTTAGTCTCGGGAGCGAGAGGTCGCAGGGTCAAATCCCAGTCTAGTGACTAATTTTCTTTGTGACCAAACGGAGGACATGAAGGTTCTTAGAGGAATCATAGAACATTCCAAGGTCCTTCCTGGTGGCTGGCGCCACTTGGTGGTCACAAGGAGTGCCAGGTAGGTAAGGAGGATGATGCAATCTAGATTGCCCCCAAAGTGGTTCCTCTAAGGAGCCACTGCGCGCCTAGGATAGAGACTGGCTCTAGGACTATAAGAACCTGTCAGTTGCCTGTCATTTAGTACAGTTCTTACCTTTGAGACTCCTCACAGAGTTGTCCACCAGAGGCAGACACTAAAGAAGCATTCGTTGGTCTAAGCCCTAGGAGTTAGCTCCTCCCGCAAAAGTTACCAGGTGCTAAGGACATAGTGTAATGACATAGTGTAAAGAAGTGATTCCTATGAACTGTTCACTGTGGAACCTTGGCTCTGAGGGTGATATCACCTCTTGGTTACAATACGAAGAGCGATCGGAGGGAACCATTGTGTTGGAACCCGTTTTCTAGACCGTCGCCTCAGACAGGTTGACACTTCTCCTCCAAAAGTATGAGTAATGTAGGATCCTTGCTAAAAATACTTCTTGTACAACGTGTCATACCCCTGCTTTGCAATAGTCTTCTCATTCACGTACCGAAGATGCGGGTTTGAGATGGTGTTGACAAGAAACCTGTATGCTTGCCTATCCTTCTTCTTCTACTTCTCATATGCCACTCGTGTAGCTCCAGATGAAGCTGCACCGGCCTCACCCTCGCCACCACCTGTTCTACGGTGATGCATGTTGCTTGCGGATCGAGAGCTAACTCGACGCCGCTTACCACCTCCCGCAATCCCCTCTCTTCCAAAAGGAGGCGAGTACGGATCTTCTAAAATGTGAACTTGGCACGTCCCTCCAGTCTCTCCAAAAGCTAGACTACTGTCAGAATGCCTGCTGCTGCCATTTTGAGCCTTGGTGATGCTCAGCGCTTCCCTTGGGTGGCGGCGCTACCTTTGCTTCTGCTGCTGCTTCTACCAGAAATCTGTATGATAGAAAACGGACAGAAGATGTCAACAGACTAGGGATTTTGAATAAGTGAGTCCACCACTGGAAAATACAGCTTAAAACCTTTCAGATCGACCCATAAAATGGGGTCATCAATAGGGGATTTTGAAAGATATACCCTTTTGAAAACAGGATAAGCTTCTACTCCTACTCCAACTCAGACCAACCAGCTTGTAAACGGCGTTTCTCCCAAACGGATCTTACTCATAGACAAGAGGGTAGCCCTGGCCGAACTCCTTCTGAGCTTAACTCTTAATCCGACAATTGGATCTTCACGATCTTGGGCTTGTTGCAAAGATTGTCTTGGGAACATGAAGATCCAGTGGTGGATCGTTAATTGTGGTCAAATAACCCGCTACTCTCAAAGTGACGTCCTGTGCTGGCTGAAACTGGCAGAACTTGGCTCTGACACCAAATGTTGGATCCGTAGAGCGAGTCTTGGAGCAGCGAGCATGTGGGACTGAAAGGGCATCAGTTGTGCTGAAGAATGGTTACTGAATGACTCAAAATGATGGAGTACATATAGAGGTAGAGATAGAGCTTGGGCAAGTCAGCCCACTCACAAGCCACACCACTTAGCCATGGAGGCTAAGGATCAAATACTAGAGTCCACAATCTCAGACAAGAGAGGAAATTAGCCTAGGAACCAGGCTGACTAGTCACACAAAACCTAGAGAGCTAGAGAATACTCTCATGGCTCACTCCTAGTGGTCACATAACCCACAATCCCATGGAGAATCGCCATGTGTCCATGGCTAACACACTAGGATGTCACCTCTCCTAAAAATTATAAAAATGTATTTTTTCCTAGTCACCATACTCTGACAAGGCAATCCTAAGACCAAGGACCTTTTTGGATATTTCTCATCAGGTCTTGACCCTGGACCTCTTGCCTTTTTCTTTTCTCAGGCTAAGGCTTGGAGGTGTCACCCATGGTCATCTAGATACCGGCGGTCCATGACCTCGGAAACTTAACAAGTTCATATCTCCCAATTCGACCGTTCGATTGGCCGAAAACTTCGACCGTCAACAAATTGCCACGTCATCTTTTCAATGGTGAAATTAGATCGACAATCAGAGTCGGCTTTTGGTAGTTTCCTGGAACTTGCTCCTGTAGACCTAAAACTGAGTTGGATGGTCCTATGTCCAATACTTCTTATGTTAGTTACTAATGGAGAGAAATGTTACGGTATTACAAGAGGTAGGAAGGATGAGATTAGGGAGAACTAGTCTGTGTTATCTCAAGCTCTAATACCATGTCAAAAGAATGCGAAATGGAATGTTTATCAAGTATGACAATGCTCACAGAAGCAAAGGGAACTGTAGGAAGTTAGTTACAAAAGCGACAAAGATAAGTGTTTAGTGTGAGAGTTGTGAGATAGACAAGATTGGTATTGTGGGTAATGAGATAGGATGAGTTGAGCAAAGGAACAAGAGTGACAAAGTAAAGATGTATGAGACAGAGAACTGGGACCATCCGGTCCCAGTTCCCAGATGACAATGCAAGAATGAGTCAAGGATCGAGCAGAACCAAGACACGGTGGCAAAGCCACAGAACTAAAGGCGAATATGATGGATAGAACTATTTTGGATTAAACTTGAAGGAATGAATATCCTCACTAATATATAGAAAAACATGACAAAAGCAAAGTACCAGCGTCTTTTTGCTAGCCAGACGCGGTTGTGATGTAGTTGCACTTATTATGGATGTCTTCCGTCAGGATCCTTGATTCTGACCGATAATCCGTTGACGAGGTGGTTTATATTGGCTCGCTACACAACCTGAACCGTATATAGAGCTCAGATTATCTGAGAGATTTATGTCAGTATTGACTTCATCTTCCATATTGGGATAAATGACAGGATCAATACGCTGAAAGGTGCATTTAAGGATGAAACAAAATAAAGAAGTCAACAAAGGATGCAATATCCTATAATGGTTGGTCAAGAGGCTGACCACGCGAGATCGGACAAGCGGACTGATCACCTGCCTATCCGGATAGGGGGGTCATCGAGGGTGTCCCAAGATTGTCGTAGGGCAAGATCCAGGTATCAGAGGTTTAAAAAATCCCTCACAACTTTCCTATTGCTATAAAAACTAGTCTGATATTCCTTTTCTTTGGTGGTGGTTTTTTTCGTTGAGAAGACGGAGGAGGTGGCTGAAGGAGCCGAGGTAGGAAGCAGGTAGACAAAAATCGAGAATGTCTAGGAGATGATGTGTCGCCTATCTTGTAATACCCTCCTATTGTCTTTTAAGCCTTAGCCATCCAAGGCAGTGAAGTCAACGAGATTGGGTTGAAGCAAGGCGGAGGCGTAGCATGAGTAGAGCGTATTTAAAAGGCAATACGCATGGAACTGTGGATAATGCAAGATAGCGGACGAATAAAGCAAACAGAAGTAAGCAGAAGCCATTTCATGTATAGCCACCAGGTTAAATAACCTTATTTGGAGGAACCCAGGAGGTTATACAAGGAATTACGAGAGAGAGGAGATTAGTGACCCAAAGTGTCTTCTGTCCATGCCAACGCCTCATATGAGGGATACGACAGAAGAACACGAGGGTGGCACTGCCAGTTGTCGACTCTATCCATCCCTATACCTCATATAGATGGATGATAAGAGGTAGCCTAGAGGTAGAAGAAGAGGGTGGTAAGATAAATACGAGGATAATAATAATGTTGGATCTGGAGGAGAGAAGGAGCCTTGGAGCAGCGAGCATGTGGGACTGAAAAGGCATCACTTGTGCTGAAGAATGGTTGTTGAATCACTCAAAATGATTGAGTACATATAGAGCTAGAGCTTNCTCACAAGCCACACCATTTAGCCATGGAGGCTAAGGCTCACACACTAGAGTCCACAATCTCACACAAGGGAGGAAATCAGCCTAACAATCAGGCTGACCAGTCACACGCGACCTAGAGACTAGAGAATGCTCTCAGGGCACACTCCTAGTGGTCACATCACCCACAAACCCATGGAGAATCGCCATGTGTCCATGGCTAGCACAAAAGGATCTCACCTCACCTAAAAAGTAAGGAGAGGTACCTTTATCCTAGTCAGCACACTATGACAAGGCAATCCTAAGACCAAGGACCTTTTTGGATATTTCTCCCATCAGGTCTTGACCCTGGACCTCTTGCCTTTTTCTTTTCTCAGGCTAAGGCATGGAGCCATCGCCCATGGCAACCCAGACATCGGCGGTCCATGATCCCTGAAACTTCGAAAATTCATATCTCCCAGTCCGACAGTTGGATCGGCCTTAAACTTGGACCGTAGATAATTTGCCACCTGATCTTTCCAATGAAGAAGACTGATTGACGATCTGAGCAGGCATCTAGAAGTTTCCTGGAACTTGCTCCTGTGGACTTGAAACTGAGCCGGACGGCTCCTTTCCCAACAACATCCCACTTTGCCGCAGTCAGAGTGGGCTGAGTCCACATGCATTCATGCAGAATTGCTGCTTCTCACGGGTCACTGGCTTAGTGCATAAATCAGCGACCTGCCTGCTGGTTGGAGTAAACTCCAGCTTGGTAGCACCCTCCTGCACCATGTGCCTGATGAAGTGATATGCGATGTCAATGTGCTTGGTGCGTGCGTGGTGCTCAGGATTCTTGGCGAGTGCGATTGCGCTCTGGTTGTCGATGTGCACAGGAACTAGAACTACTGCACTCCCACTCATCTCCGCCATGAAACGCTGGAGCCAAACTGCTTCCTTGGCTCCAAAACT
>SZWC01001365.1:188274-210981 GCA_023375785.1 Penium margaritaceum
TGCACCCTGGAGGGTCCCTAGCAGTGGCTGGTTCACACCACCAACTGTTTTTGGAGAGACTGAAACTATGGAGGCAACTGGTTCCAAGGATGGCAAAATCTGGTCAGAGAGTGAGGCAATAGTTTTTGTCCTCAATTGACTGGGAATGAACACTTGATCAAGGCTCACAAGCAGTGGCATTTTATAGCCACTGATCTAAGCTTTCCAGAACACCAAAGCATGCCAGATTTGGAGCTTCCTAGCAGATTCTATGGCTTCTAGAGTGCTCCTTGGTAGGCTGTCCTTTTCCCACCTAGGAAGGCATCCCTTCCCTCCTCTATAAGCTTCTGCCCCTTCCTAGATTCCTCAGCTTGCTTCTAGTAGGAGGGAAGGTGTCCAGAAGACCAAGACACCTCTAGATGCCTTGTAGGACAAGTCACCTATTCTAGAAGGTGTGCCACCTTCTTGGACCCTCACCTGGCCTTCTAGAAACTTAAAGAGGAAGTCTAGAGGTTGAGCTAGCTTCCTGGCATCTATTTTCCACCTCCCTTGAGGCAGGGCAGAATTTCATCTTGTGGGACTTGAACCCGGGCCCCTGCCTCTAGAGGTGGACACAATTAACCACTAAGCCACTAAGGCTTGTCTTTTTGGTGTTCCTTTTTGGAGTCACTACTGCCATGGTGAAGAGCATCATTCCAACAGGTCCAACCCGCGTCCGGTCTCTCACAATGCATACCTTGGTCCAAAGTGGACCGACGATGAAGCAGATGGAGCAGTGGTGTCTTGTCTGCTACGGAGGTACCTGCCACGTGAACTGAGCGGTGGTACAAGAACCAAGTTTCCTGATAAGTGTGGGCCCATAACCCTTCGTCACTCCGCACTTGGCCACGGTCTAGAGTAAACGGCGCCGACAAGCAAACCGCCGACCGCCCTTGGTATTTCAACCAAGGTAGAGATCACCCACGGAGTGGTCTTTCAACACTGAAAGGTTCACTTAGCTTGTCCCAACCGTGGCCGGAGAGTGTTCCAAACTCTCACCCAACTGGCAAAGCAACACACCAAAGTGTGTTCTTGCACTTGTTCTTTACCCTCTTTCTTGGTGGCCAACAAGGGATTAGTTTTCTCCCAAGTCTCAAGAGTAAGAGATGATATTATCACATGCAAATGACAGACTTTATATAGTCTCTGGTCAGTGCTCCCAGTGGCTCCTTGGAGGGGCCTCCCCCCAAGGCCACCCTAGACAGTGTCATCAGCTTTGATGACATGGCACCCTCTGTGACCGCCAAGTGGCGCTTGATCCACCTTGGGCCTTAGAAGCTTCTAGGAAGCTTCCTTGGCCCTTTTTAGTCACAAAGAAAATTTGGTCCTCTCTGCTGATTGGACCAGGGGCATACATAGAACATAACACTTAAGAATGTGGCTAATGAATTCGTCACGGTTCTTTGTGTACACCTTCTTGACCTTTGCATTGGCTTCATTCTCAACCCGTGGAATCCAAGTTTGAATGATGTAGATAGCTTAATGTTTGTAGCGTAAGAGTTTCACCCCTACAAAATGGAGTTCTCTTCGAAGTGGCAGATGTTGGATCTAGAGGAGAGAGAGAACCTTGGAGTAGCAAGCATGTAGAAGTGAAAGGGTATCAGTTATCGTGAAGAATTTTTTGGATCTCGAGGAGAGAGAGAGCCTTGGAGCAGCGAGCATGTGGGACTGAAAGGTCATCACTTGTGCTGAAGAATGGTTGTTGAATCACTCAAAATGATGGAGCACATATAGAGGTAGAGCTTGGGCAAGTCAGCCCTCTCACAAACCACATCACTTAGCCATGGAGGCTAAGACTCACACACTAGAGTCCACAATCTCACACAAGAGAGGAAATCAGCCTAAAAATCAGGCTGACTAGTCACACACGACCTAGAGAGCTAGAGAATNAGATAGCTTAATTTTTGTTGCGTAAGAGTTTCACCCCTACAAAATGGAGTTCTCTTCGAAGTGGCAGATGTTGGTTCTAGAGGAGAGAGAGAACCTTGGAGTAGTAAGCATGTAGAAGTGAAAGGGTATCAGTTATCGTGAAGAATTTTTTGGATCTCGAGGAGAGAGAGAGCCTTGGAGCAGCGAGCATGTGGGACTGAAAGGTCATCACTTGTGCTGAAGAATGGTTGTTGAATCACTCAAAATGATGGAGCACATATAGAGGTAGAGCTTGGGCAAGTCAGCCCTCTCACAAACCACATCACTTAGCCATGGAGGCTAAGACTCACACACTAGAGTCCACAATCTCACACAAGAGAGGAAATCAGCCTAAAAATCAGGCTGACTAGTCACACACGACCTAGAGAGCTAGAGAATGCTCTCATGATCCACTCTTGGTGGTCATATCACCCACAAAACTATGGAGAATCGTCATGTGTCCATGGCTAGCACACAAGGATCTCATGTCACCTAAAAAGTAAGGAGAGGTACCTTTATCCCACTGAGCACACTCTGACAAGGCAATTCTAAGACCAAGGACCTTCTTAGATATTTCTCCCATCAGGTCTTGACGGTGGATCTCTTGCCTTTTTCTTTTCTCCGGCTAAGACATGCAGCCATCACCCATGGTCACCCAGGTATCGCCGGTCGATGACCCGAGAAACTTTGAGAATTCATATCTCCCAATCGGACCATTGGATTGGCCTGAAACTTAGACCATTGACAATTTGCCACCTGATCTTTCCAATGGTGAATTCGGATTGACGATTGGAGCACGAATCTGGTAGTTTCCTGGAACTTGCTCTTGTGGACCTGAAACTGAGCCGGAGGGCTCCTTTCCCAACAATCTCCTACTTTGTCGTAGTCAGAGTGGACTGAGTCTACATGTATTCATGTAGAATTGCTGCTTTCCACGTGTCACTGGTTTTGTGCAGATTTCAGTGACTTGCTTGCTGATTGGAGTAAACTCTAGCTTGATAGCACCCTCCTACACCATGTGCCTGATGAAGTGATATGCGATATCAATGTGCTTGGTGCGTGCATGGTGCTCAGAATTCTTGGCGAGTACGATTGCATTCTGGTTGTCGACGCGCATGGGAACTGGAACTGCACTACTCCCACTCATCTCCGCCATGAGACGCTGAGACCAAACTGCTTCCTTTGCTCCAAAACCGAGAGAGACGTACTCAGCTTCCGTGCTTGAGGTGGCCACGAGGACCTGCCGCGTGCTGCACCAGCTGATGACTCCACCATTCATGAGGAACACATGTCCAGAGATAGACTTGCGGTCCTCAGGGTTTGAAGCCCAATCTGCATCTGTATAGCCGATGATGTTATTGTCGTTGCCGTTGTACGTGATGCCGATGTTGATCGTTCCAGCAAGGTAGCGGAAGATCCGCTTCACTGCCTTCTGTTCCTCAGGTCCGGAATTCGCGATGTGCTGGCTCACAGCGCTCACAGCCTGTGCGAGGTCCGGCCTGGTTGCCAACATCAGGTATATGAGACTGCCGACGGCGCTCTTGTACTTGTGCCGCTCAGCTGCATCCGCTTCTCCATTGAAGGTCACAAGGTACTGTCGCGTCTCCAGCGGCATGCCGATGGGTTTAGCCCCTGCCATGCCGAACCACTGTAAGACATCCTTGATATAGCGACATTGCTGCAACAAGAGAGAGCGTGATTTGCGTTCACGCGTGATCTAGATACCGAGGAAGTATGATGCCTCCCCGAGATCAGACACCTGGAAGCACTCTTGCATGGCCTCCTTGAATTCCTATAGTGTAGACATGCTGTTGGAAAGGAGGAGCATGTCATCCACAAAGACAATAATGATGAGGATCTCATGCTCATGCTGCCAGTGATACGCGCTATAGTCACACTCGCTGCACTCAAACCCCATGCACTATAGCGCCGTATCCAACTTCTTGTTCCAAGCACACGACGCATACTTGAGGCCGTATAGCGACTTTTGCAGCTTGGAAACTAGGTGCTCCTGGCAATCCATGACGAACCCCTCTGGCTGCTCCATGTAGATCTCCTCTTTCACGTCACCGTTCAAGAATGCCGTCTTGACATCCATGTGGTGAATCTCAAACTCCTCAGCTGCTGCATAAGAAAGGAGCGTGCGCACAGAGGCAAACTTTGCAACAGGAGCAAAGCTTTCTGTGTAGTCAATGCATTCCTGCTGCTAGTAGCCCTTGGCGACCAGCCTCCTCTTGTACTTTTCCAGGTTGCCATCTGCTCCCTGCTTCTTCTAGAACACCCTCTGCACTTGATCACCTTGCGTCCAGGTGGACGCTCAGTCAGCTCCCACGTACCGTTGTCCAACAGTGACTGTATCTCTTGCTGCACGGCTTGCGCCCAATCTGCTACATCAGGTACAGCCATGGCCTCCCTGTATGATGCTGGCTCATCTGAGTCTGCTACAACTGCGACATTCATCTGTTCTGGTTTCTACAGCATCCATATATGGTCGTACTCACCAGGCTTGTAGTGCACTCTGAGAGGATACCTGCATCTTGGTACAGGAGCGTTAGCGGGCGGCTGGTCCGGTACTGCTGGCACAACTACTGCTACTTGTGGTGCTGCATCTCCTTCCTCTACTTTTGTCGATGAGGCCGATGTATCTGCTATATCAGACATGGAAGAGTAGACTGATTCTCCAAGTGTCACAGTGGATGAAGGATCGAGAGAGACAGGGTCAGAAAAAATGTTTGCTCTTACTGCTTCGTCAGCCGCTGGTTCTGCTACCTCTTCACAGACAATGTTAGTACCAATGGCGTTGCTTTCATTGAAGATGACATACTTGGAGATGATAACGTGGCTTGTATCCCTCTTGTAGAGACGATAGGCCTTGCTTGCCACGTCATAGCCGATTATCAGCATGTGCGCGCTCTTCGCGTCCCACTTGTGCCGCTTCTCCTTTGGTACGTGCATGTGTGCCAAGCTGCCAAACGCATGAAGATGACCCACGCTCGGCTTCTTGCCGAGTCATGCCTCGTACGGCGTCATCTGCTTCAACGCCTTAGTTGGACTGCGGTTCTTGATGTACACCACAGTGCTCACAGCTTTGGCCTAGAAGTCGTATGTTAGACGAGCCGCATGAAGCAAGGACTGTGCCGACTCAATGATAGTACGGTTGGCGCATTTTGCTACACCGTTCTGCTACGGCAAGTATGGTGCAGTGCGTTATACCTTGATGCCAGTAGTTGTGAGGTAGTCTTGGAACTCCTTGCTCAGGTACTCTCCACTGCGGTCGCTGCGCAGCACCTTGATCTTCTTGCCAGTCGGGTTCCCCGCCATTGCCTTGAACTCCTTGAACCTTTCAAAGCACTAGTCCTTGGAAGCAAGGAAGTACACAGCAGTGTAACGGCTGAAATCATCAATGAAGGTCAGAAAATACCTAGAGCCTCCAAAGCTCTGGGTCTGCATCGGGCTATACAAGTCTGTGTAGACCAGCTCCAGCACCCCCTTTGCGTGCTCCCCTGCTCCCGAGAATGCCTCGCGATGCTGCTTCCCCTCCAAATAGCCGATGCATAACTGCTGCTCAAAGTTAAAGATGGTCGACAAGGCACGCATCATCTGCTTTGTTTGAAGTTGTTACAAGGCGTCCATGCCAATGAAGACATAGCGCGCATGCCAGATTTTGCCATCTATTGCCTGCACCACTGTTGTAAGACTCTGCTCGTGCGGGATCTTCGTCGCCCCCAAAAAGCGGTACATGTCGCCTTCCTCACCGACCTAGCTAAGTCCTCTTCTGTTTCCTTATTGAGGATGTAGTCATAGTCGTCGTTCAAGATGACTCGCATTCCTGTGTTGGTGAGAGAGGACACTGAGAGAAGATTGAATGCTGCATTAGGTACATACAACACGCCATGGAACACTCCCACTTCAATGCCACGCGGGGTCTCCAACCACATCTCCACAATCCCAATCCCTTCGGTATACACAACCCAATCATCACCCATAGCGATAGGATGGGAAAGGATGGACAGCAGCTGTATAAACTACTCATTGTCATGTGTCAGGCTCTTGGTACATCCTGAGTCTTTGTACCATGCGAGATCCGCCTTCTCCACCTGCGACATGTCAGACTTTGCCATGAAGAGACGGTCGCGCACCTCCTTGGCCACATTCCTATTGCCAAAGTGGCGTACACCAGCCTGGTTTTGTTGCTGTTGCTGCTGCTACTGACACTGCTATGACTGCTACTACTGCTGCTGTGGAGGCTGCTGCTTTTGCTGCTGCTGCTGCTCCTTCTTGTGTTGGGAAAGGAGCCATCCGGCTCAATTTCAGGACCACACGAGCAAGTTCCATGAAACATCCAGATGCCTGCTTCGATCGTCGATCTCTCTTCACTATCGGAAAGATCAGGTGGCAAATTATCTACAGTCCAAGTTTCAGGCCGATCCAACGGTCGGATTGTGAGATATGAATTTTCAAAGTTTCGGGGGTCATGGACGGCCGATGTTTGGGTGGCCCTGGGTGATAGCTCCATGCCTTAGCCTGAGAAAAGAAAAAGGCAAGAGGTCCAGGGTCAAGACCTGATGGGAGAAATATCCAAAAAGGTCCTTGGTCTTAGGATTGCCTTGTTAGAGTGTGCTAACTAGGATAAAGGTACCTCTCCTTACTTTTTAGGTGAGGTGGGATCCTTGTGTGCTAGCCATAGACACATGGCGATTCTCCATGGGTTTGTGGGTGATGTGACCACTAGGAGTGTGCCATGAGAGCATTCTCTAGCTCTCTAGGTCGTGTGTGACTGGTCAGCCTGATTGTTAGGCTGATTTCCTCCCTTGTGTGAGATTGTGGACTCTGGTGTGTGAGCCTTAGCCTCCATGACTAAGTGGTGTGGCTTGTGAGAGGGCTGACTTGCCCAAGCTCTAGCTCTATATGTACTCCATCATTTTGAGTGATTCTACAACCATTCTTCAGCACAAGTGATGCCCTTTCAGTCCCACATGCTCGCTGCTCCAAGGCTCCCTCTCTCCTCCAGATCCAACATTTGGTATCCGAGCCAGATTCTGCAAGATTCAGCCAGCACAGGCCGTCACTTTGAGAGTGACGGATTAGGGTCAAACCTTCACCAAATTTGACGATCAACCACAGGAACTTCACTTTCTGAAGACAAGATTTTCAACGACCCAAAGATCGCAAAGATCCAACGGTCGGATTAAGAGTTATGCTCAAAACGAGGTAGGCCAGGGCTACACTCTTCTCTATGAGTAAGACTGTCGCCTTGTGAAGACCATAACTCTCTCGTTTCGATGTCAAATTTAAAAAGTGGCACATGCGAATTGTAGTATTTTTCCAACGCTTTCCATTGGTGCAAAAATATTTGCATTCCATTGATTAGTTTGGGAGAAACGCCGTTTACAAGCTGGCTGGTCTGAGTTGGAGTAGGAGCACAAACACACCCTATTTTCAAGAGGGCATATCTTTCAAAATCCCCCGTTGATGACCCTGTTTTACGGATCGATCTGAAAGGTTTTGAGCTTCATTTTCCAGTGGTGGGCTCAGTTTCTCCAAATTTCCAGTCTGCTAGTATCTACAGGCCATTTTCTGTCAGACAGATTTCTGGCAGAAGCAGCAGCAGAAGCAGGGATAGCGCCGCCACCCAAGGGCAGCGTTGAGCATCACCAAAGTTCAAAATGGCAGCAGCAGGCGTGGTAACAGCAGCCCAGCCCTTGGAGAGGCTGGAAGGACGTGCCAACTTCACGTTTTGGAAGATCCATACCCGCCTCCTTTTGGAGGAGAGGGGCTTGTGGGAGGTGGTGAGCGGCGACGAGCGCGATCCGCCTCCACAGGCAAAAGGCATCACCGCAACTGAGGTGGTGGTGGGGACGACGTCGCAGAAAGGTGTAGCAGATGCAAGTTCATCTACAACTGCAGCAGCGGCGTATGAGGAATGGAAACTACAGGTTGCTTGTCAACACCATCTCCAACCCGCATCTTCAGTACGTGAGTGACAAGGCTACTACAAAGGAGGAGTGGGATACGTTGTGCAAGAAGTATGAGAGCAAGGATCCTGCATTCCTCATGCTTTTGGAGGAAAAGATGATGGCACTAAAAATGCAGGGTGGTGAAGGGATGGAGGCGTACCTGGAAAGGGCAAAGGAGCTGGCGAAGCAGCTGAGAGCGGTCGGCAACCCTGTGGAAGAGACGCGCTTCATCCTCCTCTTGCTGACGGGACTCCCAACCAGCTACGACACGGTGCGAGAGACGCTAGAGTGCCAGCCAACTCTCGACCTCGACTTCATCTGCACACTCCTGGTGCAAGTGGAACTGTCTCGCAATGCCGCAAAACGCAATGGCGGCAACAACAGCAGTGAAGTAGCTTTCATGGCGATGAGCTCACGCAACCAGCAGCAGCAGCAGTCCGGGCAGCAGAGAGGCAAGAAGAAGGGCAAGTGCCATTATTGCCAGAAAGAAGGGCATTACAAGAAAGAGTGCTTCAAGTTCAAGAGGGACCAGAAGGAGCAGCAGCAGCAGTAGCAAAAGCAGCAATCTCCACAGCAACAGAAGTAGCAGTCACAGCAACGTCAGCAGCACCAGCAACAACAGTAGTAGAACCAGACCGGCGTGCGCCATTTTGGCAACATGAACGTGGCCAAGGAGGTGCGCGACCGCCTCTTCATGGCGAAGTCTGACATGTCGCAGAAGGAGAAGACGGATCTGGCATGGTACAAAGACTCTGGGTGTACCAAGAGTCTGACGCACCACAAGGAGTGCTTTACGCAGTTGCTGTCCATCCCTCCCCGTCCTATCACTTTGATTGATGATCGGGTGGTGTATGCTGATGGGATTGGGATTGTAGAGATGTGGTTGGAGACCCCGCGTAGCATTGAAGTGGGAGTGTTCCATGGCGTGCTGTACGTACCTAATGCTGCATTCAATCTTCTCTCAGTGTCCTCTCTCACCAACACAGGACTGCGAGTCGTCTTTGACGACGACTATGACTACATCCTCGACAAGGAAACAGGAGAGGAGTTGGCCAGGTCGGTGAAGGAAGGCGGCATGTACCGCCTGCTGGGGGCAACCAAGATCCTGCGTAAGCAGAGTCTTGCAGCAGTGGTGCAGGCAACACATGGCGAGATCTGGCATGCACGCTACTGCCACATCGGTATGCGCGCCTTGCAGCAGCTTCAAGCAAAGCAGATGGTGTGTGACCTGCCTACTATCTCTAACTTTGAGCAGCAGTTGTGCATCGGCTGTTTGGAGGGGAAGCAGCACCGGGAGGCGTTCTCCGGAGCAGGGNTGAAGTGGGAGTGTTCCATGGCGTGCTGTACGTACCTAATGCTGCGTTCAATCTTCTCTCAGTGTCCTCTCTCACCAACACAGGACTGCGAGTCGTCTTTGACGACGACTATGACTACATCCTCGACAAGGAAACAGGAGAGGAGTTGGCCAGGTTGGTGAAGGAAGGCGACATGTACCGCCTGCTGGGGGCAACCAAGATCCTGCGTAAGCAGAGTCTTGCAGCAGTGGTGCAGGCAACACATGGCGAGATCTGGCATGCACGCTACTGCCACATCGGTATGCGCGCCTTGCAGCAGCTTCAAGCAAAGCAGATGGTGTGTGACCTGCCTACTATCTCTAACTTTGAGCAGCAGTTGTGCATCGGCTGTTTGGAGGGGAAGCAGCACCGGGAGGCGTTCTCCGGAGCAGGGGAGCGTGCGAAGGAGGTGTTGGAGCTGGTCCACACGGACTTGTGTGGACCGATGCAGACCCAGAGCTTTGGAGGCTCTAGGTATTTCCTGACCTTCATTGATGATTTCAGCCGTTACACTGCTGTGTACTTCCTTCCTTCCAAGGACCAATGCTTTGACAGGTTCAAGGAGTTCAAGGCCATGGTGGAGAACCAGACTGGCAAGAAGATCAAGGCGTTACGCAACGATCGCGGTGGAGAGTACCTGAGCAAGGAGTTCCAGGACTACCTCGCAGCAGCTGGCATCAAGGCGTAGCGTACCGCGCCGTACTCGCCACAGCAGAAAGGTGTAGCAGAACGCACCAACCGTACCATTGTAGAGTCGGCGCGCTCCATGCTGCACGCGGCTCGGCTGACCTACGACTTCTGGGCTGAGGCCGTGAGCACTGCAGTCTACATCAAGAACCGTAGTCCAACTAAGGCGCTGGAGCAGATGACGCCGTACGAGGTGTGGTTCGGCAAGAAACCGAGCGTCGGTCATCTCCGAGCATTTGGGAGCTTGGCGCACATGCACGTGCCCAAGGAGAGGCGACAGAAATGAGACGCAAAGAGTGCACAGATACTGATGATTGGCTACGACGAGGCAAGCAAGGCCTATCGCCTCTACGAGAGGGATACAGGCCATGTCATCATCTCGAGGGATGTCGTCTTCAACAAGAGCAACGTCATCGGTACCAATATTATCCGTGAAGAGGCAGCACAACCAGCAGCTGACGATACAGTGGGAGCAGAAATCCTTCCTGATCCACTCTCTCCCGATCCTTCCTCTACTGTAACAGTGGGAGAATCACTCTACTCTCCCATGTCTGATGCAGCAGATACAGCAGCCTCACCGGCAGAAGCAGAGGAGGGAGATGTAGCACCACCAGTAGTAGCAGTTGTGCCAACAGTACTGCGCCACCCGCCCGCTAACGCTCCAGCACCAGGTCGCAGGTACCCTCTTAGGGTGCATTACAAGCCTGGTGAGCGCGGCCATTTCTGGATGCTGCAGAAACTAGAACAGATGAATGTCGCAGTTGCAGCAGATTCAAATGAGCCAACGTCTTACGAGGCCATGGCTGCACTGGATGCAGCAGATTGGGCGCAAGCCGTGCAGCAAGAGATACAGTCGCAGCTGGACAACGGCACGTGGGAGCTGACTGAGCGTCCACTTGGACATAAGGGGATCAAGTGCAAGTGGGTGTTCAAGAAGAAGCGGGGAGCAGATGGTAACCTGGAAAGTATAAGGCGAGGCTGGTCGCCAAGGGCTACTCGAAGCAGGAGGGCATCGACAACACAGAAATTTTTGCCCATGTTGCAAAGTTTGCCTCTGTGCGCCCGCTCCTCTCTTATGCAGCAGCTGAGGACTTCGAGGTTCACCACATGGATGTCAAGACGACATTCTTGAATGGTGACTTGGAGGAGATCTACATGGAGCAGCCGGAGGTGTTCGTCATGGATGGCCAGGAGCACCTGGTTTGCAAGCTGCAAAAGTCGCTGTACGGCCTCAAGCAAGCAAGCGTGCTTGGAACCAGAAGTTGGATGCGGCGTTGTAGTGCATGGGGTTTGAGCGCAACGAGTGTGACTACAGCGTGTAGCACTGGCAGCATGAGCATGAGATCCTCATCATCATTGTCTATGTGGATGACATGCTCCTCCTTTCCAACAGCATGTCTGCACTGCAGGAGTTCAAGGAGGCCATGCAGGAGCGCTTCCACATGTCTGGTCTCAGGAAGGCATCATACTTCCTTGTTATCCAGATCATGCGTGACTGCAAATCACGCTCTCTCTCGCTACAGCAGAGTCGCTACATCAAGGACATCCTGCAGCGGTTCGACATGGCAAAGGCCAAACCCATCGACACGCCGCTAGAGACGCGGCAGTACCTCGTGAGCTTCAGCGGTGAAGCAGATGCAGCTGAGCAGCAGAAGTACCAGAGCGCCGTCGGCAGTCTTATGTACCTGATGGTGGCAACCAGGCCGGACCTCGCACATGCTGTGAGCGCTGTGAGCCAGCACATGGCTAATCCCGGACCGGAGCACCAGAAGGCAGTGAAGCGGATCATCTGCTACCTTGGTGGAACCATCAACGTCGGCATCACCTACACAGCAACGACAATAGCGTCATCGGCTACACAGATGCAGATTGGGCTTCAAATCCTGAGACCCGCAAGTCCATCTCTGGACATGTGTTTCTCATGAATGGAGGTGCCATCAGCTGGTGCAGCAAGCGACAGGTGGTCGTGACCACCTCGAGCACAGAAGCTGAGTACGTCTCTCAGAGCTTTGGAGCCAAGGAAGCAGTTTGGCTCCAGCGTCTCATGGCGGAGATGAGTGGGAGTGTAGCAGTTCCAGTTCCTATGCGCGTCGACAACCAGAGCACAATCGCACTCGACAAGAATCCTGAGCACCATGCACGCACCAAGTATATTGATATTGGATATCACTTCATCAGGCACATGGTGCATGAGGGTGCTATCAAGCTGGAGTTTACTCCAACAAGCAGGCAGGTCGTTGATTTCTGCACCAAGCCAGTGACCCGTGAAAAGCAGCACTTTTGCATGAAGGCATGTGGACTCAGCCCACTCTGACTGCCGCAAAGTGGGAGATTGTTGGGAAAGGAGCCATCCAGCTCAATTTCAGGTCCACAGGAGCAAGTTCCAGGAAACATCCAGATGCCTGCTTCGATTGTTGTTCTGTCTTCTCCATTGGAAAGATCAGGTGGCAAATTATCTACAGTCCAAGTTTCAAGCCGATCCAACGGTCGGATTGGGAGATATGAATTTTCGAAGTTTCAGGGGTCATGGACCGCCGATGTCTGGGTGGCCCTGGGTGATGGCACCATGCCTTAGCCTGAGAAAAGAAAAAGGCAAGAGGTCCAGGGTCAATACCTGATGGGAGAAACATCCAAAAAGGTCCTTGGTCTTAGGATTGCCTTGTCAGAGTGTGCTGACTAGGATAAAGGTACCTCTCCTTACTTTTTAGGTGAGGTGAGATCCTTGTGTGCTACCCATGGACACATGGCGATTCTCCATGGGTTTGTGGGTGATGTGACCAATAGGACTGTGCCATGAGAGCATTCTCTAGCTCTCTAGGTCATGTGTGACTGGTCAGCCTGATTGTTAGGCTGATTTCTGTTGGGAAAAGGAGCCGTCCGGCTCTGTTTCAGGTCCCCAGGACCAAGTTCCAGGAATCTTCCAGATGCTTGCTCCGATCGTTGATCCGTCTTCACCATTGGAAAGACAGGTGGCAAATTATCTATAGTCCATGTTTCAGGCCGATCCAACGGTCGGATTGGGAGATATGAATTTTCGAAGTTTCAGGGGTCATGGACCGCCGATGTCTGGGTGGCCATGGGCAATGGCTCCATGCCTTAGCCTGAGAAAAGAAAAAAGGCAAGAGGTCCAGGGTCAAGACCTGATGGGAGAAATATCCAAAAAGGTCCTTGGTCTTAGGATTGCCTTGTCAGAGTGTGCTGACTAGGATAAAGGTACCTCACCTTACTTTTTAGGTGAGGTGAGATCCTTGTGTGCTAGCCATGGACACATGGCGATTCTCCATGGGTTGGTGGGTGATGTGACCACTAGGAGTGTGCCATGAGAGCATTCTCTAGCTCTCTAGGTTGCGTGTGACTGGTCAGCCTGATTGTTGGGCTGATTTCCTCTCTTGTGTGAGATTGTGGACTCTAGTGTGTGAGCCTTAGCCTCCATGGCTAAGTGGTGTGGCTTGTGAGAGGGCTGACTTGCCCATGCTCTAGCTCTATATGTACTCCATCATTTTGAGTGATTCAACAACCATTATTCAGCACAACTCATGCCCTTTCAGTTCCACATGCTCGCTGCTCCAAGACTCCCTCTCTCCTCCAGATCCAACATTTGGTATCAGAGCCAGATTATGCCAGATTCAGCCAGCACAGGCTGTCAGTTTGAGAGTGACGGGTTAGGGTTAAACCTTTACCAAATTTGACGATCGACCACTGGATCTTCAAGGTCTCAAGACAAGCTTTCCAACGAGCCCATGATCGCGAAGATGCAACGGTCGGATTGAGAGTTATGCTCAAAACGAGGTCGGCCAGGGCTACACTCTTCTCTATGAGTAAGACTGTCGCCTNTTCATCTGCACACACCTGGTGCAGGTGGAACTGCGTCGCAATGCGGCAAAACGCAATGGCGGCAACAGCAGCAGTGAAGCAGCTTTCATGGCGATGGGCTCACGCAACCAGCAGCAGCAGCAGTCCGGGCAGCAGAGAGGTAAGAAGAAGGGCAAGTGCCATTATTGCCAGAAAGAGGGGCACTACAAGAAAGAGTGCTTCAAGTTCAAGAGGGACCAGAAGGAGCAGCAGCAGCAGCAGCAAAAGCAGCAATCTCCACAGCAACAGCAGCAGCAGTCACAGCAACGTCAACAGCACCAGCAGCAGCAGCAGAAGAACCAGACCGGCGTGCGCCATTTTTGCAAAATTAACGTGGCCAAGGAGGTGCGCGACCGCCTCTTCATGGCGAAGTCTGACATGTCGCAGGAGGAGAAGGCGGACCTGGCATGGTACAAAGACTCTGGGTGTACCAAGAGTCTGACGCACCACAGGGAGTGGTTTACGCAGTTGCTGTCCATCCCTCCCCGTCCTATCGCTTTGAGTGATGATCGGGTGGTGTATGTTGAAGGGATTGGGATTGTGGAGATGTGGTTGGAGACCCCGCGTGGCATTGAAGTGGGAGTGTTCCATGGCGTGCTGTACGTACCTAATGCTGCATTTCACCTCCTCTCAGTCTCCTCTCTTACAAACACAGGACTGCGCGTCGTCTTCGATGATGACTATGGCTACATCCTCAACAAGGATACAGGAGAGGAGTTGGCCAGGTCGGTGAAGGAGGGCGATATGTACCGCCTGCTGGGGGCGACCAAGATCCCGCATGAGCAGAGTCTTGCAGCAGTGGTGCAGGCGACAGATGGTGAGATCTGGCATGCGCGCTACGGCCACATCGGCATGCNTACGTACCTAATGCTGCATTCAACCTCCTCTCAGTCTCCTCTCTTACAAACACAGGACTGCGCGTCGTCTTCGATGATGACTATGGCTACATCCTCAACAAGGATACAAGAGAGGAGTTGGCCAGGTCGGTGAAGGAGGGCGATATGTACCGCCTGCTGGGGGCGACCAAGATCCCGCATGAGCAGAGTCTTGCAGCAGTGGTGCAGGCGACAGATGGTGAGATCTGGCATGCGCGCTACGGCCACATCGGCATGCACGCCTTGCAGCAGCTTCAAGCAAAGCAGATGGTGCGTGACCTGCCTACCATCTCTAACTTTGAACAGCAGTTGTGCATCGGCTGTTTGGAGGGGAAGCAGCACCGGGAGGCGTTCTCTGGAGCAGGGGATCGTGCGAAGGAGGTGTTGGAGTTGGTCCACACGGACCTGTGTGGACCGATGCAGACCCAGAGCTTTGGAGGCTCTAGGTATTTCCTGACCTTCATTGATGATTTCAGCCGTTACACTGCTGTGTACTTCCTTCCTTCCAAGGACCAGTGCTTTGACAAGTTCAAGGAGTTCAAGGCCATGGTGGAGAACCAGACTGGCAAGAAGATCAAGGCGCTGCGCAGCGATCGCGGTGGAGAGTACCTGAGCAAAGAGTTCCAGGGCTACCTCATAGCAGCTGGCATCAAGGCGCAGCGTACCGCGCCTCACTCGCTGCAGCAGAACGGTGTAGCAGAACGCGCCAACCGTACCATTGTGGAGTCGGCGCGCTCCATGCTGCACGCGGCTCGGCTGACCTACGAAATCTGGGCTGAGGCCGTGAGCAGTGTAGTCTACATCAAGAACCACAGTCCAACTAAGGCGCTGGAGCGGATGACGCCGTACGAGGCGTGGTTCGGCAAGAAACCGAGCGTGGGTCATCTCCGATCATTTGGAAGCCTGGCGCACATGCACGTGCCCAAGGAGAAGCGGCAGAAATGGGACGCAAAGAGTGCGCAGATGCTGATGATTGGCTACGACGTGGCAAGCAAGGCCTGTCGCCTCTATGAGAGGGATACAGGCCACGTCATCATCTCCAGGGATGTCGTCTTCAACGAGAGCAACATCATCGGCACCAACATTGTTTGTGAAGAGGCAGCAAAACCAGCAGCTGACGAGACAGTGGGAGCAAAAATCCTTCCTGACCCACTCTCTCCCGATCCTTCCTCTACTGTGACAGTGGGAGAATCACTCTACTCTCCCATGTCTGATGCAGCAGATACAGCATCCTCACCGGCAGAAGCAGAGGAGGAAGATGTAGCACCACAAGCAGCAGCAGTTGTGCCAGCAGCACCGCGCCAGCCACCCGCTAACGCTCCAGCACCAGGTCGCAGGTACCCTCTTAGGGTGCGTTACAAGCCTGGTGAGCGCGGCCATTTCTGGATGCTACAAAAGCCAAAACAGATACACGTCGTAGTTGTAGCAGATTCAGATGAGCCAACGTCATACAAGGAGGCCATGGCTGCAACGGATGCAGCAGATTGGGCGCAAGCCGTGTAGTAGGAGATACAATCATAGCTGGACAACGGCACGTGGGAGCTGATTGAGCGTCCACCTGGGCGTAAGGTGATCAAGTGCAAGTGGGTGTTCAAGAAGAAGCGGGGAGCAGATGGTAACCTAGAAAAGTACAAGGCGAGGCTGGTCGCCAAGGGCTACTCGGAGCAGGAGGGCATCGACTACACAGAAACTTTTGCCCCTGTTGCAAAGTTTGCCTCTGTGCGTACGCTCCTCTCTTATGCAGCAGCTGAGGATTTCGAGGTTCACCACATGGATGTCAAGACGGCATTCTTGAATGGTGACTTGGAGGAGGAGATCTACATGGAGCAGCCGGAGGGGTTCGTCATCGATGGCAAGGAGCACCTGGTTTGCAAGCTGCAGAAGTCGATGTACGGCCTCAAGCAAGCGTCGCGTGCTTGGAACCAGAAGTTGGATGCGGCGTTGCAGTGCATGGGGTTTGAGCGCAGCGAGTGTGACTACAGCGTGTATCGCTGGCAGCATGAGCATGAGATCCTCATNATGCTCCTCCTTTCCAACAGCATGTCTGCACTGCAGGAGTTCAAGGAGGCGATGCAGGAGCGCTTCCAGATGTCTGATCTCGGGGAGGCGTCATACTTCCTCGGCATCCAGATCATGCGTGACCGCTAATCACGCTCTCTCTCGCTACAGCAGAGTCGCTACATCAAGGATGTCCTACAGCGGTTCGGCATGGCAGAGCCAAACCCATCGGCACGTCGCTGGAGACGCGGCAGTACCTCGTGAGCTTCAGTGGAGAAGCAGATGCAGCTGAGCGGCAGAAGTACCAGAGCGCCGTCGGCAGTCTTATGTACCTGATGGTGGCAACCAGGCCTGACCTCGCACAGGCTGTGAGCGCTGTGAGCCAGCACATGGCGAATCCCGGACCTGAGCACCAGAAGGCAGTGAAGCGGATCTTCCGCTACCTTGCTGGAACCATCAACGTCGGCATCACCTACAACGGCAACGACAACAGCATCATCCGCTACAGAGATGCAGATTGGGCTTCAAATCCTGAGACCCGCAAGTCCATCTCTGGACATGTGTTTCTCATGAATGGAGGTACCATCAGCTAGTGCAGCAAGCGACAGGTGGTCGTGGCTACCTCGAGCACAAAAGCTGAGTACGTCTCTCTCAGCTTTGGAGCCAAGGAAGCAGTTTGGCTCCAGCGTCTCATGGCGGAGATGAGTGGGAGTGTAGCAGTTCGAGTTGCTTTGCGCGTCGACAACCAAAGCGCAATCGCACTCGCCAAGAATCCTGAGCACCATGCACGCACCAAGCACATTGACATCGCATATCACTTCATCAGGCACATGGTGCAGGAGGGTGCTATCAAGCTGGAGTTTACTCCAACCAGCAGGCAGGTCACTGATTTCTGCACTAAGCCACTGACCCGTGAGAATCAGCAGTTCTGCATGAAGGCATGTCAACTCAGCCCACTCTGACTGCGACAAAGTGGGAGATTGTTGGGAAAAGGAGCCGTCCGGCTCTGTTTCAAGTCCCGAGGAGCAAGTTCCAGGAATCTTCCATATTCCTGCTCTGATCGCCGATCCGTCTTCACCATTGGAAAGATCAGGTGGCAAATTATCTATGGTCCAAGTTTCAGGCCAATCCAACGGTCGGATTGGGGGATATGAATTTTCGAAGTTTCAGGGGTCANAGCTTCAGTGGAGAAGCAGATGCAGCTGAGCGGCAGAAGTACCAGAGCGCCGTCGGCAGTCTTATGTACCTGATGGTGGCAACCAGGCCTGACCTCGCACAGGCTGTGAGCGCTGTGAGCCAGCACATGGCGAATCCCGGACCTGAGCACCAGAAGGCAGTGAAGCCGATCTTCCGCTACCTTGCTGGAACCATCAACGTCGGCATCACCTACAACGGCAATGACAACAGCATCATCCGCTACAGAGATGCAGATTGGGCTTCAAATCCTGAGACCCGCAAGTCCATCTCCGGACATGTGTTTCTCATGAATGGAGGTACCATCAGCTAGTGCAGCAAGCGACAGGTGGTCGTGGCTACCTCGAGCACAGAAGCTGAGTACGTCTCTCTCAACTTTGGAGCCAAGGAAGCAGTTTGGCTCCAGCGTCTCATGGCGGAGATGAGTGGGAGTGTGGCAGTTCGAGTTGCTCTGCGCGTCGACAACCAAAGCGCAATCGCACTCGCCAAGAATCCTGAGCACCATGCACGCACCAAGCACATTGACATCGCATATCACTTCATCAGGCACATGGTGCAGGAGGGTGCTATCAAGCTGGAGTTTACTCCAACCAGCAGGCAGGTCGCTGATTTCTGCACTAAGCCAGTGACCCGTGAGAATCAGCAGTTCTGCATGAAGGCATGTCGACTCAGCCCACTCTGACTGCGACAAAGTGGGAGATTGTTGGGAAAAGGAGCCGTCCGGCTCTGTTTCAAGTCCCGAGGAGCAAGTTCCAGGAATCTTCCATATTCCTGCTCTGATCGCCGATCCGTCTTCACCATTGGAAAGATCAGGTGGCAAATTATCTATGGTCCAAGTTTCAGGCCAATCCAACGGTCGGATTGGGGGATATGAATTTTCGAAGTTTCAGGGGTCATGGACCGCCGAGGTCTGGGTGGCCATGGGCAATGGCTCCATGCCTTAGCCTGAGAAAAGAAAAAAGGCAAGAGGTCCAGGGTCAAGACCTGATGGGAGAAATATCCAAAAAGGTCCTTGGTCTTAGAATTGCCTTGTTAGAGTGTGCTGACTAGGATAAAGGTACCTCACCTTGCTTTTTAGGTGAGGTGAGATCCTTGTGTGCTACCCATGGACACATGGCGATTCTCCATGGGTTTGTGGGTGATGTGACCACTAGGAGTGTACCATGAGAGCATTCTCTAGCTCTCTAGGTCGTGTGTGACTGGTCAGCCTGATTGTTGGGCTGATTTCCTCTCTTGTGTGAGATTGTGGACTCTAGTGTGTGAGCCTTAGCCTCCATGGCTAAGTGGTGTAGCTTGTGAGAGGGCTGACTTGCCCAAGCTCTAGCTCTATATGTACTCCATCATTTTGAGTGATTCAACAACCATTCTTCAACACAACTGATGCCCTTTCAGTTCCACATGCTCGCTGCTCCAAGACTCCCTCTCTCCTCCAGATCCAACAATTTCCTCCCTTGTGTGAGATTGTGGACTCTAGTGTGTGAGCCTTAGCCTCCATGACTAAGTGGTGTGGCTTGTGAGAGGGCTGACTTGCCCAAGCTCTACCTCTATATGTAGTCCATCATTTTGAGTGATTCTACAACCATTCTTCAGCACAAGTGATGTCCTTTCAGTCCCACATGCTCGCTGCTCCAAGGCTCCCTCTCTCCTCCAGATCCAACATCTTGTCCCTTTTGAGCTGGAAACACTTCTTTTTGTAGTGTCCCTCTTTCTGGCAGTAGTGGTATTTGCCTTTCTTTTTGTCTCTCTGCTGCCCAGACTGCTGCTGCTACTGCTGGTTGCATGAACTCGTGGCTACAAAAGCTGCTTCACTGCTACCACCACCATTGCGCTTTGATGCATTGCGACGCAATTCCACCTGCACCTGGTGTGTGCACATGAAGTCGATGTCGAGAGTGGGCTGGCACTCCAGCGTCTCTTGTACCGTGTCGTAGCTTGTTGGGAGTCCCCTCAGCAAGAGGAGGATGAAGCGCGTCTCTTCCACGGGGTTGCCAGCCGCTCTAAGCTGCTTCGCCAGCTCCTTTGCCCTGTCCAGGTACGCCTCCATCCCTTCACCACCTTGCATCATCTTCTCTACCAAAAGCATGAGGAATGCAGAATCCTTGCTCATACTTCTTGCACAACGTGTCCCATCCCTCCTTTGCAGTAGCCTTCTCACTCACGTACTGAAGATGCGGATTGGAGATGGTGTTGAAAAGCAACATGTGGGCCTGTCTATCCTTCTTCTTCCACTCCTCATACGCTGCTAGTGCACCTGCAGATGAACCTGCATCAGCTGCACCCTTCTACGATGTCACCTCCGCCACTACCTGTGCTGCAATGATGCCTTTTGCCTGTGGAGGCAGAGCGCGTTTGTCGCCGCTCACCATCTCCCATAAGCCCCTCTCCTCCAAAAGGAGGTGGGTACGGATCTTCCAAAACGTGAAGTTAGCACGTCCTTCCAGCCTCTCCAAGGGCTGGGCTGCAGTGACCACGCCTGCTACTGCCATTTTGAGCTTTGGTGATACTCAACGTCGCCCTTGGATGGCGGCGCTACCCCTGCTTCTACTACTGCTTCTGCCTGAAATCTGTCTGATATAAAATGGATTGTAGATGCCAACAGACTTTGAATTTGAAAAAACTGAGTCCACCACTGGAAAATGCAGCTCCAAACCTTTCACATCGACCCATAAAACAGGATCATCAACAGGAGATTTTGAAAGATATGCCCTCTTGAAAAAAAGGTATCCTTTTGCTCGTACTCCAACTCAGACCAGCCAGCTTGTAAACGGCGTTTCTCCCAAACGAAGGGATGGAATGCAAATATTTTTGCACCAATGGAAAGCTTGGGAAAAAGACTACATTTCTCACTTTTTAAATTTGACAAAGAATCGAGAGAGTTATGGTCATCACAAGGCGACAGTCTTACTCATAAAAAATGTGTAGCGTTGACCAACCTTGTTTTGTACATAACTCTCAATCCGAACATTGGATCTTCGTAATCTTGGACTCATTTGAAATCCTGTCTTGCAAACTTGCAGATCCACTGGTTGATCATCAAATTTGGTCAAGGTTTGACACTAAACCGTCACTTTCAAAGTGACGGCCTGTGCTGACTTAAACGGGCAGAACTTGGCTCTGATACCAAATGTTGGATCTGGAGGAGAGAGGGAGCCTTGGAGCAGCGAGCATGTGGGACTGAAAGGGCATCCCTTGTGCTGAAGAATGGTTGTTGAATAACTCAAAATGATGGAGTATGTATAGAGCTAGAGCTTGGACAAGTCAGCCCTCTCACAAGCCACACCACTTAGCCATGGAGGCTAAGGCTCACACACTAGAGTCCATAATCTCACACAAGAGAGGAAATCAGCCTAACAATCAGGCTGACCAGTCACACAGGACCTAGAGAGCTAGACAATGCTGTCATGGCACACTCCTAGTGGTCACATCACCCACTAAACTATGGAGAATCGCCATGTGTCCATGGCTAGGACACAAGGATCTCACCTCAACAAAAATGTAAGGAAAGGTACCTTTATCCTATTCAGCACACTCTGACAAGGCAATCCTACGACCAAGGATCTTTTTGGATATTTCTCCCATCAGGTCTTGACCAGGGACCTCTTGCCTTTTTCTTTTCTCAGGCTAAGGCATGGAGCCATCGCCCACGGTCACCCGGGTACCGCAGGTCGATGACCCCAGAAACTTAAAAAATTCATATCTCTCAATCCAACCGTTGGATCGGCCTGAAACTTGGACCATAGAAAATTTGCCACCTGATCTTTCCAATTGTTCAGTTCGATTGATGATTGGAGGAGGCATCTGGTAATTATCTGGAACTTGCTCCTGTGGACCTGAAACTGAGCCGGATGGCTCCTTTCCCAACAGAATGTTTATTGAATCACTCAAAATAATGGATTCCATATAGAGTTAGAGCTTGGGCAAGTCAGCTCTCTCACAAGCCGCACCATTTAGCCATGGAGGATAATGCTCACACACAAGAGTCCATCGATCGATCTCATACAAGAGAGAAAATCAGCCTAGCAATTCGGCTAAACAGTCACACACAACCTAGAGAGCTAGAGAATGCTATCATGGTACACTCTTCTTGGTCACATTATCCCAAATTCCATGGAGAATTACCATGTGTCCATGACTAGCACAGAAGGATCTCACCTCAGCTAAAACATGCAATCCTAAGACTAAGGACCTTTTTGGATTTTTCTTGCATCAGGTCTTGACCCTGGATATCTTGCCTTTTTAATTTCTCAGGGTAAGGCATGGAGTCGTCACCCGTGATCACCTACACACCGGTGGTCCATGATCCCAAAACTTAAAAAATACATCTCTCAATCTGACCGTTGGATCAGCCTGAAACTGGGACCATAAACATTTGACACCTGATTTTCCAATGGTGGGGTTCAATTGATAATCGAAGTATGCGTCTGCTGATTTGCCAGAACTTCCTCTTGTGGACCTAAAACTAAGCTGGATGGCCTTATTTTCAATAGCTGATGATGCTTTTGTTGGTACCATTTTAAGTCACGCTGATGATGATTCCAGCAATGTAGTAGATGATCTGATTCAACATCTTTTGGTACTCGAGTCCGGGATTTACCATGTGCTGGCTTATAGCACTCCCCGCCTATACAAGTTCCGACCTGGTTACTACCATTAGATACATACGACTGCCGACGAAAATCTGGTATTCTGCTACTCAGCTGTATTTATTTCTCCAGTGAAGTTCACAAAGTACTATCGTATCTAAAGTGGCGTATTGATGGATTTTGTTTCTGCCATGCAGAACCGCTGTAGTACTTCCTTGATGTAGCGGATTTGCTCCAGTGAGAGAGCATGATTTACGGTCATGCTTGATCTGGATGCCAAGGAAATATGATGTCTCTCCGA
>SZWC01001365.1:211061-226736 GCA_023375785.1 Penium margaritaceum
ATCTCCTCCAAGATACCATTCAAGAATACCGTTTTGACATCCATGTAGTGGATCTTGAAGTCCTTTGCTGATGCATAAGAGAGGAGCGTGTACACAAAGGCAAACTTTGTAATGGGGATAAAGGTTTTTGTGTAGTCGATGCCCTCCTACGAGTACCCCTTGACAACCATCCTCGCATTATATTTCTCCAGGTTACTATCTGATCATTACATCTTCTTAAACACCTACTTGCATTTGATCACCTTATGTCTAGATGGATACCGTGTGAGCTCCCACATGTTGTCCAGCTACGACTGTATCTTGTACTGTACAAATTGTATCCAATCTGCTACATCTGGTGTAGTCATGGCCTCCGTGTATGACGTTAGCTCATTTGAATCTTCTATAACTGCGACCATCATCGGTTTGGTTCCTGCAGCGGCTAAAAATGGCCGCGTTCACCAGGCTTGTGGTGCACCTTGAGAGGGTATCTTCAACCTAGTCCTTCAGCGTTAGCAAACGGCTGGCACGGTGCTGCTGGTACAACTGCTGCCACTGGTGGTACTGTATCTCCTTCTTGTACTTCTTTCAATGAGGCCGTTGTATCTGCTGTATCAGACATGGGAGAGTAGAGTGGTTATCTCATTATCATAGTAGAGATTGGATTAGGAGAGAGTTGGTCAGGAAGGGTATCTACTCCCACTATTGCATAAGCTGCTAGTTCTACTGCCTCTTCATATATAATATTGGTAGCAATGACGTTGTTNAGAGCATGATTTACGGTCATGCTTGATCTGGATGCCAAGGAAATATGATGTCTCTCCGAGATCAGACATCTGCATCGCCTCCTTCAATTCCTGTAGTGTGGACATGTTATTTGAGAGGAGGAGCATGGCATTTATGCACACAATAATGATGGGGTTCTCATACTCATTCTACCAGTAATAGACACAATAGTCACATTCAATACGCTCAAGTTCCATATGCTATAACGGCATATCCAACTTCTGGTTCCAAGACGTGACGCTTGCTTGAATCCGTACAACAACTTTTGTAGCTCTCAAACCAAGTGCTCATGGTCATCCATGACGAATTCCTCCGGCTGCTCCATATAGATCTCCTCCAAGATACCATTCAAGAATACCGTTTTGACATCCATGTAGTGGATCTTGAAGTCCTTTGCTGATGCATAAGAGAGGAGCGTGTACACAAAGGCAAACTTTGTAATGGGGATAAAGGTTTTTGTGTAGTCGATGCCCTCCTACGAGTACCCCTTGACAACCATCCTCGCATTATATTTCTCCAGGTTACTATCTGATCATTACATCTTCTTAAACACCTACTTGCATTTGATCACCTTATGTCTAGATGGATACCNTGTGAGCTCCCACATGTTGTCCAGCTACGACTGTATCTTGTACTGTACAAATTGTATCCAATCTGCTACATCTGGTGTAGTCATGGCCTCCGTGTATGACGTTAGCTCATTTGAATCTTCTATAACTGCGACCATCATCGGTTTGGTTCCTGCAGCGGCTAAAAATGGCCGCGTTCACCAGGCTTGTGGTGCACCTTGAGAGGGTATCTTCAACCTAGTCCTTCAGCGTTAGCAAACGGCTGGCACGGTGCTGCTGGTACAACTGCTGCCACTGGTGGTACTGTATCTCCTTCTTGTACTTCTTTCAATGAGGCCGTTGTATCTGCTGTATCAGACATGGGAGAGTAGAGTGGTTATCTCATTATCATAGTAGAGATTGGATTAGGAGAGAGTTGGTCAGGAAGGGTATCTACTCCCACTATTGCATAAGCTGCTAGTTCTACTGCCTCTTCATATATAATATTGGTAGCAATGACGTTGTTCTTGTTGAAAACGACATTCTTCAAGAAAATGACATGGCCAGTATCCATCTCATAGAGGTGATATGCCTTACTTGCCACGTCGTAGCCAATCATCAGTATCTAGACGCTCTTTAAGTCCCACTTTTGTCACTTCTCTTTAGGCACGTACATATGTGCAAAGCTGCAAAATGCTCGGAGATGACTCATACTCGGCTTCTTGTCGAATCACACCCCGTATAGCATCATGTGTTCCAGCGCCTTAGATGGGCTATGGTTCTTCACATATACTACAATGCTCACTACTTCGGTCCAAAAGTCATAGGTGAGCCAAGCCACGTGCAACATGAAGCATACTGACTCAACAATCATATGATTAGTGTATGTTACTGTACCATTATGCTACCGCGAGTATGGCACATTATGTTGCATCACCCATGATGCCCTAAACACATGCAGTCTATGACCCTGAAAACTTTGAAAATTTATATCTGTCAATTCGACTGTTCGATCAGCCTAAAACGTGGACCATAGATATTTTGTACCCTGATCTTTCCAATGATGAAATCCAGTTAATAAATGGAGTAGACATCAGGTAGTTTCGTAGAATTTGCTCCTATGGACCTGAAACCAAGCCCAATGGCTCGTTTTCCTATAGTAGAGGTCCATGTGGACTCTTGGATCTGGAAGAGAGAGGGAACATTAGAGCAACAAGTATGTGGGATTGAAAGCACATCAGTTGTGCTGAAAAATGATTACTGAATCACTCAAAATGATAGAGTACATATAGAGTAAGAGCTTGGGCAAGTCAGCGCTCCCACAAGCCACACCACTTATCCATGGAGGCTAAGGCTCACACACTAGAGTCCACAATCTTGCACATGAGAGGAAATCAGCCTAGCAATCAGGCTGAACAGTCACACACAACCTAGAGAGCTAGAGAATGCTCTCATGGCTCACTCGTAGTGGTCACATCATCCACAATCCCATGGAGAATCGCCATGTATCCATTGCTAGCACACAAAGATCTCACCTCACCAAAACAGAAAGGACAGATATTGTTATCCTAGTCAGTACACTAACAAGGCAATCTTAAGACCAAGGACCCTTTTGGATATTTGTTTATGAGGTCTTTAGCCTGGACCTCTTGCCATTTTCTTTTCTCAGGCGAAGGCATGGAGTCGTCACCCATGGTCATCCAGACATCGGTAGTCCATGACCTCGGAAACTTAAAATATTCATATCTCCCAATCCGTTGGATTGGCCTGAAACTCGGACCATAGATAATTTGTCTCCTGATTTTTCTGATGGTAAAGTCAGATTGATAATGAGAGTTGGCATCTGTTAATTTCCTAGAACGTGCTCGTGTGGATCTGAAACTGAGTCGTATGGCCTCTTTTCCAACATGGACGAGTTCCAGTTTTGCCGTTGAACTCGAGGTGGCACATATTTTGAAGGATTTTTAGTACTGTTTGTGGTGAGATAGCCACAACATGGTGTAGGATTAGAGGATTGTGTTATTCCATAAAGAAGATCATAGATAACCTGATCTATTGTCATTGTTTGCAAAGTTCCATGGTTGATGTGAGCCAACCGCCAATGCCACAATTTTGCTATTACTGATATTGATGAAGTAATTAGTGCGGTAATGGCAGTAGCCATGAAGACTACTTTAGGTTCATTGGAGATCATAGTTGATGGAACTTCTTCCGAGTCAAGGATGGTGAGATGTCCTGATCGAGTCATAACAGGTGCAAGTTGGCACATGATGTCCAGAACTTTGTAGTTCTTGTCTACATTAAATATTACTTTGTAACCTTTGTCATTGATGGGACCACTAATAGAAGGTTAGCTATGAGTTCTGGGACATACAAGACTTGATCAAAAGTGCGTGTCACTTGTCCTTTAAACGTGATCAAAGCTGTTACAGTCCCTTTCACATATGCCGAAATCAGTCGACCATCTCCAGCTCAGACTTCATGAGGTTGTGGGTACTGAGTAAAAGAGGTGTATCATTTCTTTTGACAGGTCATGTGCTTGATGTAGCCAAAATCAATCCATGTGACAATGCCAGCTACGAGAGAAGTTACTTTGATGTAGGTATCTATTGAGTATATTACTAATTTGTCAAATATGGGATGTTTTGAGTATTCTGAAAAGTTAAGATCAGAGCTGATCTGGTGGGAAAAATAAGCACTTTCTGTGGTAAGAAGATTCAATTGTGAAATGGAGTCATGATCTTTGGCATGATGTTGCTCTGTAGGCTGAAATCCTTTAAACCCTTAGTGGAGAGTGGAAAAAATCAGCCAAGAAATTTGAAAAGGTAGGATAAAAAATTAATGATATTTTTCTTGTTAAGAATGCTCATGACAGTCCCAGTTGTCTTCCGGTTAATGGTTGTTGTCCTTGATGTTGTGTTGGATAGTTGAGCTGAATATGGCCCTTCTCCTCGCATATCCAGTAGATTCAATTTTCAAGATGATCATAACACCTTGGTTCTTGACAAGGTGGTCCTGGTCAAAGGTGATATATAGCCTGTGTACCTTGATTTATGCTTGGATAATTATTGCTCTATGTCTCAAACCTTTGGTGTGTTGAACTAGTCACCCTTCATACTTCGTGTATAATCCAACCTCACCTCCATTCTCCTCGATGTACCCATCTTCATCAAGCATGAGAGCTTGAGGGGCCTTTTTAATTCAGTATATGAGATTAGGCTATGGTTGTTGGTGCTACCAATGCTGACGCTATTGCTGTATACGTTGCTACTTATACCTCGGGAACAGCTTGTCCAATGGCGCGGTGGATGTCTTTTATAACTGAAACAATTGTGATCTTTTTATCATCCTCTTTTTGATGACTGTTGAATGTCTGAATATGCTTTACTATATGCTTGAAACGAGATGATGGGCTTTAAAAAAGAGTTTGTAAAATGATTCATTCAGAGATATCTTTGCCAAGTGCAGTGATGCGACTTGTTAGATCCCTGCGAAAACTGATTTGATCTTCAAGTCGAGTGTATTCCTCCATCTTCTAGATATGAAATAATGTAAGTAGGTGACCAAGTTCATCGTCGTTGATCTTCTAGAAGTAACTTTTCAGTGCCTTCTGGGCAATCGTTTGATAGAGATCATCATTGCCATCTTAGACTATAAATTTTCGTCATTCTTCTAGTTGCATAGCCAAGAGTGCAATGGCTTGGTCGCATCTTCTTCCATGATCCACCATGGCTTCTGTTGAGGAGTTGACAACTGTAACATCTGTAGCTCGATCGATGACTACTTCCCATAGTCCTTTTTTTCATGAAGACGATTTTCATATTCAAGGCAAAGCCTTAATAGTTATCTCCATTGAAAAGAGGCATTTTGAAGTAGTCATGATGACCGTTGCTTGTAATTTACGCCATGATGGCAATATTTCTTGATAAAGATACCTCTGCTCTGATACCAAATATGAAAATCGATACTCTCCCATAATCATAGATATCTCAAGAGTAACAAAAAACAAGTTTACTTGTTTGTTAGTCTCGTTGAAATGCACACATCAATTTATTGATTGTAGAGAGTAGAGTAAAACTATATAATATAAATTAAAAAAACCAAAGATGTCACCAATATGTATTGGTGACATGGCTTGTCTCTCACACCTTCCAACGGTCTACTATACTTGAAAATGGTAAAGTACAGACAAAGTAATCTATAAATGAAGTTGCTACCTATTTGTACTAGTCTAGAGCTCGGAGAAACAAATTTGCATGGTGCTTCATCGAGCCTCAGACTATCCAATATTCCGGTGTTTATTCTTCAGTAGTCACGGCCGTACCAGACGCCAGTCTCAAGCAACCGAGGTTGGCGGACGTCCAGTATCCTCGCTACTTCTCTACGTGCAAGGATCTAGTGCTCGTCCTCTTGGTTGATTGACTGCTGTACTCAACCCGTCACTCTCTACATGATCGCTCACCATAGATCTACTCCTTTATAAAAATATGTGCTTGATCTCTCGTTCCTCGTTTTCAAACCCTGCTACTCTGCAACTTCCATGTCAGCATAGGAGACTGAGAGGAGCAGGTGCTCACAATCTTGGTCCTTGCGTCGAGAGCCACTCTGTCAACTTCCGCAAATCACGCCGGAATATGTGCGGTTTATGTCCATGTCACCATTGTCGTTGGACAAGTAGAGTAGAGTAGGTAGGGCCGCGGACGGATGGATCGGTGGAACGTCTAAAGAGGCCTACTTAGAGCCATACCATATCCTACCACGTACGATAGACAAGAGAGTCAAGAGAGAGAGTGGCGACCTCTCTCTCGGCTCTCCGTATTTTGCCATGCCAAGTCCCTCAGTCCAGATTATGTCAGTTTTCCTCTTTTGGTCAGTTGTGGCATAAAATATGCCACTTTTCTGCTTTAATCCATTATGTGAGTCCAACAATTGGATGGAGTTGAAACGTGGAAGGTAAGGAGATGATGACGTGAGCTTTCTGTTGGATGTGGAGGAGAGAGGGAGCCTTGGAGTAGTGAGATTATGGGACTGAAAGGGCATCAGTTATGTTGAAGAATGATTATTGAATCACTTAAAATGATGGAGTACATATAGAGTGAGAGCTTGAAAAAGTCAGCCATCTCACAAGCAACACCACTTAGCCATGGAGGCCAAGACTCATACACTAGAGTCCATAAACTCACACAAGAGAGGAAATCCGCCTAGCAATCAGGCTGACCACTCACACATGACCTAGAGAGCTAGAAAATTCTCTCATGGCACACTCCTAGTAGTCACATAACCCAAAATCACATAGAGAATTGCCATGTGTCCATGACTAGTACACGAGGATCTCACCTCACCTAAAACGAAAGCAGAGGTACCTTTTTCCTAGTCAGTACACTGTGACAAGGTAATCCAAGTATGTAGGACCTTTTTGGATATTTCTCCCATCAGGTCCTTGCCCTGGACCTCTTGCCTTTTTCTTTTCTCAGCCTAATGCATGGAGCCATCGCCCATGGTCACCCACGCACCGGCGGTGGATGACCCCAGAAATTTCAAAAATTCATATCTCTGAATCCGATTCTTGGATCGACCTGAAACTTTGACCGTAGACATTTTGCTACCTGATCTTTCCAATGGTGAAGTCAGATTGACAATCGGAGAAGGGATCTGGTAGTTTCCTGGAACTTGCTCCTGTACACCTGAAACAGAGCTCGATGGCTCCTTTCCCAATACTTTCTACTAGTATAGTTAGATATGTCATCAAAGGAGAAAGGAAAGAGATAGGGAATGCGCAAGAGCCATGTCTTCATGACCCATGTGTAATCTCTTGAATCACCTGTGTATAGTACATCACTTATTTACAAGTAATATTTGGAGTGTGTATCCTATTGTGATTCAACACTAATCAGATTCATTTAGTTATATTTCCTGTGATATTTATGATCCAAGAAGAGTACTAATTCTCATGTTTAGTATCTGAGCAGGAGGTACCTTGACTAGAGGAAGCCATCATCATGACTAACGAACATCATGATCATTTCAAGATTCCTATTTTTAATGGCGATGACTATCAAAGATTTGCGCTCAATATGAACATGGTCTTTTTGAATAGAGGACTATGGGATGTTATCGTTGTCTTTCTACACATGTTATCAATGCTAACTCTACAACAGGAGACAAGACTGGTTACCAAAAGAGGTGTGATCAAGCATTTTCTCTCCTAGCTATAGAACTAGAGGAGCATCTTATGTTTCTGGTTCATGATGGAAATGATGATCTTTTCCATGGACAATATAGAAAATCAGTGATGAAGAGCTTGGATATCTTCTCACAAAATTCAACAATCAAAAGGTGGAGGAACATACTCAGCTTGATGATACTATCAGCCATTTCAAGGATCTTACGAGTCATTTTGTAACTCTTGGTGAAAACATTTCAATATTCTCCATTAGATACTTTTCAAAGCCTTCCTCCTTGATTCCAATATACCATTAAATACCTTTAATTCTTCAACAATGATTAAGAGGATGATGATGAGAGGATCACCATTATTGAATTCGCTATAATGGATATCCTGGATACCATTGGCCAAGTTGTCCCAGCTACAGTAGCAGCGGTACAAGCAGCAGTAGAACTAATGGTGACAGTGTTGGGAAAGGAGTCATTCGGATCAATTTCAGGTCTACAGGAGCAAGTTCCAGAAAACATCCATATGCCTGCTCTGATCGTTGATCCGTCTTCGCCATTGGAAAGATCAGGTGGCAAATTATCTACAGTCCAAGTTTCAGGCCGATCCAACGGTCAGATAGGGAGATATGAATTTTCGAAGTTTCAGGGGTCATGGGCTGCCGATGTCTGGGTGGCCATGGGTGATAGCTCCATGCCTTAGCCTGAGAAAAGAAAAAGGCAAGAGGTCCAGGGTGAAGACCTGATGGGAGAAATATCCAAAAAGGTCCTTGGTCTTAGGATTGCCTTGTCAGAGTGTGCTAACTAGGACAGAGGTACCTCTCCTTACTTTTTAGGTGAGGTGAGATCCTTGTGTGCTAGCCATGGACACATGGCCATTCTCCATGGGCTTGTGGGTGATGTGACCACTAAGGGTGTGCCATGAGAGCATTCTCTAGCTCTCTAGGTCGTGTGTGACTGGTCAGCTTGATTGTTAGGCTGATTTCCTCCCTTGTGTGAGATTGTGGACTCTAGTGTGTGAGCCTTAGCCTCCATGACTAAGTGGTGTGGCTTGTGAGAGGGCTGACTTGCCCAAGCTCTAGCTCTATATGTACTCCATCATTTTGAGTGATTCAATAACCATTGTTCAGCACACGTGATGCCCTTTCAGTCCCACATGCTCACTGTTCCAAGGCTCCCTCTCTCCTCCACATCCTACACATAGCGGCTACAACAGTAGCTAAGCCTCATATATTAATCATTGAGAAGGCCGCACAAGCACTCATGCTTGATGAAGATGCCCATATCAAAGAGAATGGAGGTGAAATTGGACTCGATATAAAATATCAAGGACGACCAGACCAAAATACGTGGAAGTTTGAAGCATGTAGAAATAACCGTTAAACTACTAACCAAGATCCTAAATCCTTATGTACATCCTGATAATCGCATATGTTGACGGTATAATAACAAAGGCCAGATTCAACTCGACGGCTCCATGGAACAAAGACAAGGAAAATCACATTTCAATAGACAATCACAGCGACAATAGCTGGCCTTCCTTATTGATGAAACACCATCAATATTTCTCTCAACATTTTTAAATCTTCTAGCTAACCTTTTAACCTTGTTTCAGGCTTCACATTTTCTCAATCCATTGAGCCAAATTGAGACTTTGACAATGACTCTTTTCCTCGAGTAAACGTTTTCATGACCGACTAAATAAAACAAGAATAGCAATGGCTTATTTTCTAAGAGCTCACTATGTGCTCTATTCACTATGCCTACCTACTTACTATTAGGAAAGGGGTCATTCGTCTTAGTTTCAGTTCAACAAGAGCAAGTTCCAGAAAAATATCAGATGCCTGCTCTGATTGTCAATTAGTCATTACGATCGGAAAGATCAAGCGGTAAGTTATATATGGTCCAAATTACGGGCTGATCCAGCGGTCGGAGTGGGAGATATGAATTTTTGAAGTTTTTGGGATCATAGATAGCAGATGTCTGGGTAACCATGTGTGACGGCTCCATGCCTTAGCTTGAGAAAAGAATAAGGCAAGAGGTCCAGGCTGACCTGATGCGAGAAATATCCAAAATGTTCCTTGGTCTTAGGATTGCCTTGACAGAGTGTATTGACTAGGGTAAAACCTCTCCTTACTTTTAGGTGAGGTGAGATCCTTGTGTGCTAGCCATGGATACAAGGCAATTCTCCATGGGATTGTGGATTACATGATCACTACGAGTGTGTCATGACATCATTCTCTAGCTCTCTAGGTTGTGTGTGACTGGTCAGCCTGATTGTTAGGCTGATTTCCTCTCTTGTGTGAGATTGTGGACTCTAGTGTGTGAGCCTTAGCCTCCATGGCTAAGTGGTGTGGCTTGTGAGGGGCTCTAGCTCTATGTGTACTCCATTTTGAGTGATTCAATAACCATTCTTCAGCATAACTTTTAGTCCCACATGCTTGCTGCTCCAAGGCTCCCTCTCCCGTCCAGATCTCACATTTGGTATCAGAGCCAAGTTCTGCCAGTTGTGACGAGCATAGGCCGTCAGTTTGAGAGTGATAGCTTGGTGGTAAACCTTGATAACATTTGATGATAAATCACTTGATTTCAGTTTGTAAGACAAGCTTTCCAACGAGGCCAAGATTGCAAATATCCAACAGTTAGAGATTGAGAGTTATACTTAAAACAAGGTCGGCCGGGAGTACGTTCTTCTGTATGAGTAGGATTATCTCCTTGAAATGACCATAACTCTCTTGTTTCTTTGTCAAATTGAAAACGTGGTACATGTGAATTGTAGTATTGTTCCTAAGCTTTCTATTTATATTCCATTGATTCGTTGGGGAGGAATACCGTTTACAAGTTGGGTGATCTGAGTTGGAGTAGGAACAGAAGCATATCATATTTGCAAGAGGGCATGTCTTTCAAAATCACCTCTCAATGACCCTGTTTGATGGATCAATCGGAAAGGTTTTGAGCTGAATTTTCCAGTGGTGGACTCAGCATTTCAAAATTCCTAGTTCACTGGTAGCTACAGCCTATTTTCTTTGAGACAGATTTCTGGTAAAAGTAGAGGTAGCGCCGCCATCCAAGGGCAGTGTGGGCATCACCAAGGCTCAAAATGGCAGCAACAGATATTCTGACAAAAGCCCAACCTTTGGAGAGGATGGAGGGATACGCCACCTCCATATTTTAGAGGATCAGCTGCCGCGTCCTTTTGGAGGAGAGAAGCTTGTGGGAGTTGGTGAGTGGCGAAGAGTCAGCTCTTGATCCGTAAACAACAGGTATAAGCGCAGCATAAGTGGTGGCGGGAGTGACGCTCTAGAAGGGTGCAGCCAGTGCATGTTCATCTATAAGCTACACCTTTGGCGTATAAAGAGTGGAAAAAGAAGGACAGATAAGCGTACAAGTTGCTTGTCAACACCGTCTCCAATCCGCATCTTGAGTATGTGAGTGACAAGGCTACTACAAAGGAGGGATAGGACACGTTGTGCAAGAAGTGTGACAGCAAGGATCCTGCATTCCTCATGATTTTAGAGGAGAAGATGATGGTGTTCTAAATGCAGGGTAATGAAGGGATGGAGGCATACCCGGCAGGACAAAGGAGCTTGCGAAGCAGCTCAGAGCGGCCGATAATCCTATGAAAGAGATGCGCTTTCATCCTCTTGCTGAGGGGACTCCTAACCAACTACGATATGCTACGAGAGACCTTGGAGTGCCAGCCACATATTAACCTTGACTTTATCCCCACACAGTTGGTATAGGTATAATTGCGTCGTAATGCAAGAAAGCATAATGGTGGTGGCAGTAGAGATGCAACTTTTGTAGCCATGAGCTCACACCACCAATAGCACCAGCAGCAGTCTGGACAAGAAAGAGGTAAGAAAAAGGGCAAGTACAACTGCTACCAGAAAGAAGGGTATTACAACAAAGAGTGTGAGCCTTAGCCTCCATGGCTAAGTAGTGTGACTTGTGAGAGGACTGACTTGCCCAAGGACTAGATCTCTATGTACTCCATCATTTTGAGTGATTTAATAACCATTCTTCAGCACAAATGATGCTTTTCAGTCCCACATACTCGCTACTGCAAGCCTCCCTCTCTCCTCCAGATCCAATATTTGATGTCAGAGCCAAGTTTTGCAAGTGCTACACTTTTCTCTGAATTAGATTGTCACCTTGTAATGGTCATAACTCTTTTGTTCTTTTATCAAAGTTAAAATTTGGCACCTGCAAATTGTAGCATTTTTCCTAAGCTTTCTGTTAGTATAAAAATACTTGCATTCCATTGATTTATTGAGGAGAAACAATGTTTACAAGCTGGCCGATCTGAGTTAGAGTAGGAGCACAAGCATATCCTGTTTTCAAGAAGAGATGTCTTTCAAAATTCTCTGTTGATGACCCCGTTTTATAGGTCTATCCGAAAGTTTTTGAGCAGAAGTTTCCAGTGGTAGTCTCAGTGTTTTGAAATCCCTAGTGTAGTGGCATCTACAGTCCATTTTCTATCACTCAATTTTCTGGAAGAAACAACAACAGAAGCAGGGATAGCGCTGCCAGCCAAGGGGAGCGCTCAGTATCACCAAGGCTCACAATGGCAGCAGCAGGTGTTGTGACAGTAGTACAGTCCTTGGAGAGGCTGGAAGGACGTGCCAACTTCACATTTTGGAAGATCTATACCCATCTCCTTTTGAAGGAGAGGGGCTTGTAGGAGGTGGTGAGCGGCAACGAGCACGCTCCGCCTCCACAGGCAAAAGGCATCAACGTAGCACAAGTGGTGGCGGGGAAGATGCCGTAGAAAGATGCAGTAGATGCAAATTCATCTACAACTACAGAAGCGGCATATAACGAGTGGAAGAAGAAATATATGGTGCTTGTCAATACCATCTCCAACCCACATCTTCAGTACATGAGTGAAAAAGCTACTACAAAAGAGGTGTGGGACGCATTGTGTAAGAAGTATGAGCAAAAGGATCCTATATTCCTCATGCTTTTAGAGGAGAAGATGATGGTTCTGAAAATGCAGGGTGGTGAAGGTATGGAGGCGTACTTGGACAGGACAAAGGAGCTGGTCAAGCAGTTGAAAGCGGCCAGCAATCCTGTGGAAGAGACGCACTTTATCCTCCTCTTGCTGAAGGGACTCCCAACGAGCTACGACACGGTGCAAGAGACGTTGGAATGCCAGCCGACTCTCGACTTGGACTTCATCTGCACACTTGGTGCATGTAGAACTGCCTCAAAATCCAACAAAGCACAATGGTGGCAGCAATAGTTAAGTAGCTTTTATGGCCATGGGCTCACGCAACCAGCATTAGTAGCAGTTTGGGTAGTAGAGAGGCAAGAAGAAAGGCAAGTACCACTGTTGCCAGAAAGAGGAACACTACAGGAAAAAGTGTTTCAAGTTCAAGAAGGACAAGGAGTAGTAGCAGTCCTTGCAATAGCAGTAGAAGCAACAACCTCCATAGTAGTAGTAGCAGTAGTCACAATAGCGTCAATATTAGCAACAGCAGAATCAGATCGGCGTGCGCCACGTTGGCAACATGAACGTGGCCAAGGATGTGTGCGACCGCCTCTTCATGGTGAAGTCCGACATGTTGCAGATGGAGAAGGCGTGGAACAAGAACTCAGGATGTACCAAGTGTCTAATGTACCAGAAGGAGTGGTTTATACACTTGCTCTCAATCCCCCTCGACCTATTGTTTTTGGTGATGATCAGGTGGTATATGCTGAGGGGATTGGGATTGTGATGTGGCTGGAGATCCGACGTGGCATTGAAATGGGAGTATTCCAAAGTGTGATGTATATACCTGATATTGCATCCAACCTTCTCAAAGTGTCCTCCCTCACCAACACAGGATATCAAGTCGTCTTTGACGATGACTATAGCTACATCCTTGATAGGGAAACTGGAGACGAGCTGGCCAGGTCGGTGAAGAAGGGTGACATGTACTGCTTTTTATATGCAACCAAGATCTTGCATGAGTAGAGTCTTGTAGCAATGGTGTAGGCGACAGATGGTAAAATTTGGCATGCACGCTATGGCCACATAGGCATACGCGCCTTGCAGTAGCTTCAAACAAAACACATGGTACATGACTTGTCCACCATGTCCAACTTTGAGTAGTAGTTTTGCATCGGCTGTTTGGAGGGGAAGCAGGATCGCGAGGCATTCTCTAAAACAAGGGAGCGTACGAAGGAGGTACTGGAGCTGGTCCACACAGATTTCTGTGGCCTGATGCAGACCCAGAGCTTTGAAGGCTTCAGGTGCTTCTTAATGTTTATCAATGATTTCAGCCCTTACAGTGCTGTGTACTTCCTTGCCTCCAAGGACCAGTACGTTGACATGTTTAAGGAATTCAAGACAATGGTGGAGAACCAGACCGGCAAGAAGATCAAGACACTGTGTAACGACCGTGATAGAGAATACCTGAGCAAGGACTTCCAGGGCTACCTCGCAGCAGCTGGCATCAAGGCGTAGCGTACTGCGCCATACCTGTCATAGCAGAATGGTGTAGTAAAACGTGCCAACCGTACCATCGTTGAGTCAGCACGCTCTATGCTGCACGCGGCTTGGCTGACCTATGACTTCTCGATCGAAGAGGTGAGCACTGCAGTCTACATCATGAACTGCAGTCCAACTAAGGAGCTGGAGAGGATGATGGCATACGAACTGTGGTTTGGCAAAAAGCCAAGCGTGGATCATCTTCGCGTGTTTGACAGCTTTGCACACATGTGCGTGCCGAAGGAGAAGCGGCAAAACTGGGACGTAAAGAGTGCACAGATGCTGATAATCAGCTATGACATGGCAAGCAAGGTCTATCGCCTTTACAAAAGGGATACATGCCACGTCATCAACTCTAGGAATGTCATCTTCAACGAAAGCAATGTCATCAGTACCAATAACATCTGCGAAGAGGCAGTAGAACCAGTAGCTAATGAATCAATAGGAACAGACACTCTCCTTGATCCCGTCTCTCCTGATTTTTCCTCTACTATGACAGTGGGAGAACCACTCTTCTCTCCCAGTGGCCTCATCGGCAGAAGAAAGGAAGGAGATATAGTCCACCAGAAGCAGTAGTTATGCCAAAAGCACTATGCCAGCCGCTCGCTAACGCTTCAACACCAGGTCATAGGTATCCACTGAGGGTGATCTACAAGCCTGGTGAGCGCGGCCATTTGTGGATGCTGCAAAAACGAGAAGAGATGAACATTGTAGTTGCAGCAGATTCAGACGAGCCAATGTCATACAAGGAGGCCATGGCTGGACCAAACGTAACAGATTGAGCGCAAGCTGTATAACAAGAAATATAATCACAGCTGGACAACGGCACGTGGAAGCTGACAGAGCGTCCACCTGGAGGCAAGGTGATCAAGTGCAAATGCATATTTAAGAAGAAGCGGGAACTAGATGGCAACTTAGGAAAATACAAGGCGAGGCTGGTTGCCAAGAGCTACTCGCAGCAGGAAGGAATTGACTATACAGAAAACCTTTTCCCCTTTGCAAAGTTTGCCTCTGTGCGCATGCTCCTCTCTTATGTAGCAGCTCAGGACTTTAAGATTTACCACATGCATGTCAAGACGATATTCTTTAATGGTGACGTGGAAAAGGAAATCTACATGGAGCAGCCAGAGGGATTCGTTATGGATGACCAGAATGTTGGGAAAGGAGCCATCCGGCTCAATTTCAGGTCCACAGGAGCAAGTTCTAGGAAACTTCCAGATGCCTGCTCCGATCATCGATCCAGCTTCACCATTGGAAAGATCAGATGGCAAATTATGTACGGTCCAAGTTTCAGGCCGATCCAACGGTCGGATTGGGAGATATGAATTTTCAAAGTTTTAGGGGTCATGGACCGCCGATGTCTGGGTGGCCATGGGCGATGGCTCCATGCCTTAGCCTGAGAAAAAAAAAAGGCAAGAGGTCCAGGGTCAAGACCTGATGGAAGAAATATCCAAAAAGGTCCTTGGTCTTAGGATTGCCTTGTCAGAGTGTGCTGACTAGGATAAAGGTACCTCTCCTTACTTTTTAGGTGAGGTGAGATCCTTGTGTGCTAGCCATGGACACATGGCGATTCTCCATGGGTTTGTGGGTGATGTGACCACTAGGAGTGTGCCATGAGAGCATTCTCCAGCTCTCTAGGTCGTGTGTGACTGGTCAGCCTGATTGTTGGGCTGATTTCCTCCCTTGTGTGAGATTGTGGACTCTAGTGTGTGAGCC
>SZWC01001365.1:228861-243493 GCA_023375785.1 Penium margaritaceum
AAGTGGGAGTGTTCCATGGCGTGCTGTACGTACCTAATGCTGCATTCAACCTCCTCTCAGTCTCCTCTCTTACAAACACAGGACTGCGCGTCGTCTTCGATGATGACTATGGCTACATCCTCAACAAGGATACAGGAGAGGAGTGGGCCAGGTCGGTGGAGGAGGGCGACATGTACCGCCTGCGGGGGGCGACCAAGATCCCACGTGAGCAGAGTCTTGCAGCAGTGGTGCAGGCGACAGATGGTGAGATCTGGCATGCGCGCTACGGCCACATCGGCATGCGTGCCTTCCAACAGCTTCAAGCAAAGCAGATGGTGCGTGACCTACCTACCATCTCTAACTTTGAACAGCAGTTGTGCATCGGCTGTTTGGAGGGGAGGCAGCACCGGGAGGCGTTCTCTGGAGTAGGGGAGCGTGCGAAGGAGGTGTTGGAGCTGGTCCACACGGACCTGTGTGGACCGATGCAGACCCAGAGCTTTGGAGGCTCTAGGTATTTCCTGACCTTCATTGATGATTTCAGCCGTTACACTACTGTGTACTTCCTTCCTTCCAAGGACCAGTGCTTTGACAGGTTCAAGGAGTTCAAGGCCATGGTGGAGAACCAGACTGGCAAGAAGATCAAGGCGCTGCGCAGCAATCGCCGTGGAGAGTACCTGAGCAAAGAGTTCCAGGACTACCTCGCAGCAGCTGGCATCAAGGCGTAGCGTACCGCGCCGTACTCGCCGCAGCAGAACGGTGTAGCAGAACGCGCCAACCGTACCATTGTGGAGTCGGCGCGCTCCATGCTGCACACGGCTCGGCTGACCTACGACTTCTGGGCTGAGGTCGTGAGCACTGCAGTCTACATCAAGAACCGCAGTCCAACTAAGGCGCTGGAGCATGTGACGCCGTACGAGGCGTGGTCCGGCAAGAAACCGAGCGTGGGTCATCTCCGAGCATTTGGCAGCCTGGCGCACATGCACGTGCCCAAGGAGAAGCGGCATAAATGGGACACAAAGAGTGCGCAGATGCTGATGATTGGCTATGACGTGGCAAGCAAGGCCTATCGCCTCTATGAGAGGGATACAGGCCACGTCATCATCTCCAGGGATGTCGTCTTCAACGAGAGCAACGTAATCGGCACCAACATTGTCTGTGAAGAGGCAGCAGAACCAGGAGCTGACAAGACAGTGGGAGCAGAAATCCTTCCTGACCCACTCTCTCCCGATCCTTCCTCTACTGTGACAGTGGGAGAATCACTCTACTCTCCCATGTCTGATGCAGCAGATACAGCAGCCTCACCGGCACAAGCAGAGGAGGAAGATGTAGCACCACCAGTAGCAGCAGGTGTGCCAGCAGCACCGCGCCAACCGCCCGCTAACGCTCCAGCACCAGGTCGTAGGTACCCTCTTAGGGTGCGTTACAAGCCTGGTGAGCGCGGCCATTTCTGGATGCTACAAAAGCCAAAATAGATGAACGTCGCAGTTGTAGCAGATTCAGATGAGCCAACGTCATACAAGGAGGCCATGGCTGCACCGGATGCAGCAGATTGGGCGCAAGCCGTGCAGCAGGAGATACAGTCGCAGCTGGACAACAGCACGTGGGAGCTGACTAAGCGTCCACCTGGGCGTAAGGTGATCAAGTGCAAGTGGGTGTTCAAGAAGAAGCGGGGAGCAGATGGTAACCTGGAAAAGTACAAGGCGAGGCTGGTCGCCAAGAGCTACTCGCAGCAGGAGGGCATCGACTACACAGAAACTTTTGCCCCTGTTGCAAAGTTTGCCTCTGTGCGCACGCTCCTCTCTTATGCAGCAGCTGAGGATTTCGAGGTTCAGCACATGGATGTCAAGACGGCATTCTTGAATGGTGACTTGGAGGAGGAGATCTACATGGAGCAGCCGGAGGGGTTCATCATGGATGGCCAGGAGCACCTTGTTTGCAAGCTGCAGAAGTCGCTGTACGGCCTCAAGCAAGCATCGCATGCTTGGAACCAGAAGTTGGATGCGGCGTTGCAGTGCATGGGGTTTGAGCGCAGCGAGTATGACTACAGCGTGTATCGCTGGCAGCATGAGCATGAGATCCTCATCGTCATTGTGTATGTGGATGACATGCTCCTCCTTTCCAACAGCATGTCTGCACTGCAGGAGTTCAAGGAGGCGATGCAGGAGCGCTTCCAGATGTCCGATCTCGGGGAGGCATCATACTTCCTCGGCATCCAGATCATGCGTGACCGCAAATCACACTCTCTCTCGCTACAGCATAGTCGCTACATCAAGGATGTCCTGTAGCGGTTCGGCATGGCAGAGGCCAAACCCATCGGCACGGCGCTGGAGACGCGGCAGTACCTCGTGAGCTTCAGTGGAGAAGCAGATGTAGCTGAGCGGCAGAAGTACCAGAGCGCTGTCGGCAGACTTATGTACCTGATGGTGGCAACCAGGCCTGACCTCGCACAGGCTGTGAGCGCTGTGAGCCAGCACATGGCGAATCCCGGACCTGAGCACCAGAAGGCAGTGAAGCGGATCTTCCGCTACCTTGCTGGAACCATCAACGTCGGCATCACCTACAACGTCAACGACAACAACATCATCGGCTACACAGATGCAGATTGGGCTTCAAATCCTGAGACCCGCAAGTCCATCTCTGGACATGTGTTTCTCATGAATGGAGGTGCCATCAGCTGGTTCAGCAAGCGACAGGTGGTCGTGGCTACCTCGAGCACAGAAGCTGAGTATGTCTCTCTCAGCTTTGGAGCCAAGGAAGCAGTTTGGCTCCAGCGTCTCATGGCGGAGATGAGTGGGAGTGTAGCAGTTCCAGTTCCTGTGCGCATCGACAACCAATGCGCAATCGCACTCGCCAAGAATCCTGAGAACCATGCACGCACCAAGCACATTGACATCGCATATCACTTCATCAGGCACATGGTGCAGGAGGGTGCTATCAAGCTGGAGTTTACTCCAACCAGCAGGCAGGTCACTGATTTCTGAACTAAGCCAGTGACCCGTGAGAAGCAGCAGTTCTGCATGAAGGCATGTGGACTCAGCCCACTCTGACTGCGGCAAAGTGGGAGATTATTGGGAAAGGAGCTGTCCGGCTCTGTTTCAGGTCCACAGGAGCAAGTTCCAGGAGTCTTCCAGATGCCTGCTCCGATCGTCGATCCGTCTTCACCATTGGAAAGATCAGGTGGCAAATTATATACAGTCCAAGTTTCAGGCCGATCCGACAGTCGGATTGGGAGATATGAATTTTCAAAGTTTCAGGGGTCATGGACCGCCGATGTCTGGGTGGCCATGGGCGATGGCTCCATGCCTTAGCCTGAGAAAAGAAAAAGGCAAGAGGTCCAGGGTCAAGACCTGATGGGAGAAATTTCCAAAAAGGTCCTTGGTCTTAGGATTGCCTTGTCAGACTGTGCTGACTAGGATAAAGGTACCTCACCTTACTTTTTAGGTGACGTGAGATCCTTGTGTGCTAGCCATGGACACATGGCGATTCTCCATGAGTTTGTGGGTGATGTGACCACTAGGAGTGTGCCATGAGAGCATTCTCTAGCTCTCTAGGTCGTGTGTGACTGGTCAGCCTGATTGTTGGGCTGATTTCCTCCCTTGTGTGAGATTGTGGACTCTAGTGTGTGAGCCTTAGCCTCCATGGCTAAGTGGTGTGGCTTGTGAGAGGGCTGACTTGCCCAAGCTTTAGCTCTATATGTCCTCCATCATTTTGAATGACTTAACAACCATTCTTCAGCACAAGTGATGCCCTTTCAGTCCCACATGCTCGCTGCTTCAAGACTCCTTGTCTCCTCCAGATCCAACATTTGGTATCAGAGCCAGATTCTACCAGATTCAGCCAGCACAGGCCGTCACTTTGAGAGTGACGGGTTAGGGTCAAACCTCGACCAAGAGACAAGCTTTCCAACAAACCCAAGATCGCGAAGATCCAACGGTCGGATTGAGAGTTATGCGCAAAACGAGGTCGGCCAGGGCTACACTCTTCTCTATGAGTAAGACTGTCGCCTTGTGATGTCCATAACTCTCTTGTTTCCTTGTCAAATTTAAAACGTGGCACATGCGAATTGTAGTATTTTTCCCAAGCTTTCTATAAGTGTAAACATTTTTGCATTCCATCGATTCGTTTGGGAGAAACGTCGTTTACAAGCTGGCTGGTCTAAGTTGGAGTAGGAGCAGAAGCATACCCTGTTTTCAAGAGGGCATGTATTTCAAAATTCCCTGTTGATGACCCTGTTTTATGGGTCGATCTGAAAGTTTTTTAGCTGAATTTTCTAGTGGTGGACTCAGTGTTTCCAAATTCCCAGTCTGCTGGCATCTACAGTCTATTTTCTGTCACACAGATTTCTGGCAGAAGCAGCAGCAGAAGCATGGGTAGCGGCGCCATCGAAGAGGAAGCGCTGAGCATCACCAAGGCTCAAAATGGCAGCAGCTGGCATTGTGACAGCAGCCCAGCCTTTGGAGAGGCTCGAGGGACGTGCCAAATTCACATTTTGGAAGATCCGTACCTGCCTCCTTTTGAAGGAGAGGGGCTTGTGGAAGGTGGTGAGCGGCGATGAGCCGGCTCCAGTTCCACGGGCAAAAGGCATCACTGCAGCGCAGGTGGTGGCGCGGAAGACGCCGCAAAATGGTGCAGCTGATGCAGGTTCTTCTGCAGCTGTACCAGCGACGTATGAGGAGTAGAAGAAGAAGGAGAGGCAGGCCTACAGGTTGCTTGTCAACACCATCTCCAACCCGCATCTTCAGTATGTGAGTGACAAGGCTACTGCAAAGGAGGGGGAGGACACGTTGTGCAAGAAGTATGAGAGCAAGGATCCTACATTCCTCATGCTTTCAGAGGAAAAGATGATGGCACTGAAAATGCAGGGTGGTGAAGGGATGGAGGCGTACCTGGACAGGGCAAAGGAGCTGGCGAAGCAGTTGAGAGCAGCCGGCAATCCTGTGGAAGAGACGCGCTTCATCCTCCTCTTGCTGAGGGGACTCCCAACCAGCTACGACACGGTGCGAGAGACGCTGGAGTGCCAGCCAACTCTCGACCTCGACTTCATCTGCACACACTTGGTACAGGTGGAACTGCGTCGCAATTCCGCAAAACGCTGGAACACTAAACCCTAAACCCTAAACCCTAAACCCTGAACCCTGGAACACTAAACCCTAAACCCTAAACCCTAATCCCAAAACCGTAAACCCTAAACCCTAAACCTTAAACCCTAAGGACAAGTGCCATTATTGCCAGAAAGAGGGCCACTACAAGAAAGAGTGCTTCAAGTTTAAGAGGGACCAGAAGGAGCAGTAGCAGCAGCAAAAGCAGCAATCTCCACAGCAACAGCAGCAGCAGTCACAGCAACGTCAGCAGCACCAGCAGCAGCAGCAGAACCAGACCGGCAAGCGCCATTTTGGCAATATGAACGTGGCCAAGGAGGTGCGCGACCGCCTCTTCATGGCGAATTCTGACATGTCGCAGAAGGAGAAGGCGGATCTGGCGTGGTACAAAGACTCTGGGTGTACCAAGAATCTGACGCACCACAAGGAGTGGTTTACGCAGTTGCTGTCCATCCCTCCCCGTCCTATCGCTTTGGGTGATGATCGGGTGGTGTATGCTGAGGGGATTGGGATTGTAGAGATGTGGTTGGAGACCCCGCGTGGCATTGTAGTGGGAGTGTTCCATGGCGTGCTGTACGTACCTAATGCTGCATTCAACCTCCTCTCAGTCTCCTCTCTTACAAACACAGGACTGCGCGTTGTCTTCAATGATGACTATGGCTACATCCTCAACAAGAATACAGGAGAGGAGTTGGCCAGGTCGGTGAAGGAGGGCGACATGTACCGCCTGCTGGGGGCGACCAAGATCCCGCGTGAGCAGAGTCTTGCAGAAGTGGTGCAGGCGACAGATGGCGAGATCTGGCATGCGCGCTACGGCATCATCGGCATGCGCGCCTTTCAGCAGCTTCAAGCAAAGCACATGGTGCATGACCTGCCTACCATCTCTAACTTTGAGCAGCAGTTGTGCATCGGCTGTTTGGAGGGGAGGCAGCACCGGGAGGCGTTCTCTGGAACAGGGGAGCGTGCGAAGGAGGTGTTGGAACTGGTCCACACGGACTTGTGCGGACCGATGCAGACCCAGAGCTTTGGAGGCTCTAGGTATTACCTGACCTTCATTGATGATTTCAGCCATTACAGTGCTGTGTACTTCCTTCCTTCCAAGGACCAGTGCTTTGACAGGTTCAAGGACTTCAAGGCCATGGGAAAGAACCAGACTGGCAAGAAGATCAAGGCGCTACGCAACGATCGCAGTGGAGAGTACCTGAGCAAGGAGTTCCAAGACTACCTCGCAGCAGCTGGCATCAAGGCGCAGCATACCGGGCCGTACTCGCCGCAGCAGATTGGTGTAGCAGAACGCGCCAACCGTACCATTGTGGAGTTGGCGCGCTCCATGCTGCACGCGGCTCGGCTGACCTACGACTTCTGGGCTGAAGCCGTGAGCACTGCGGTCTACATCAATAACCGCAGTCCAACTAAGGCGCTAGAGCATATGACGCCGTACAAGGCGTGGTTTGGCAAACAATCGAGCGTGGATCATCTCTCAGCATTTGGCAGCCTGGCACACATGCACATGCCCAAGGAGAAGCGGCAGAAATGGGACGCAAAGAGTGCGCAGATGCTGATGATTGGCTACGACGTGGCAAGCAAGGCCTATCGCCTCTACGAGAGGGATACTGGCCACGTCATCATCTCCAGGGATGTCGTCTTCAACAAGAGCAACGTCATCGGCACCAACATTGTGTGTGAAGAGGCAGCAGAACCAGCAGCTGCCAAGACAGTAGGAGCTGTAATCCTTCCTGACCCAGTCTCTCCCGATCCTTCCTCTACTGTTAGAGTGGGAGAATCACTCTTCTCTCCCATGTCTGATGAAGCAGATACAGCAGCCACATCGGCACAAGCAGAGGAGGGAGATGTATCACCACCAGCAGCAGCAGTTGTGCCAGCAGCATCGCACCAGCCGCCCGCTAACGCTCCAGCACCAGGTCGCAGGTACCCTCTTAGGGTGTGTTACAAGCCTGGTGAGCGCGGCCATTTCTGGATGCTGCAGAAACCAGAACAGATGAATGTCACAGTTGCAGCAGATTCAGATGAAACTACGTCATACAAGGAGGCCATGGCTGCACCGGATGCAGCAGATTGGACGCAAGCCGTACAGCAGGAGATATAGTCGCAGCTCGACAACGGCACGTGGGAGCTCACTGAGTGTCCACCTGGATGTAAGGTGATCAAGTACACGTGGGTGCTCAAGAAGAAGCGGGGAGCAGATGGTAACCTAGAAAAGTACAAGGCGAGGTTGGTCGCCAAGGGCTACTCGCAGCAGGAGGGCATCGACTACACAGAAACTTTTGCCCCTGTTGCAAAGTTTGCCTCTATGCACACGCTCCTCTCTTATGCAGCAGCTGAGGACTTCGAGGCTCACAACATGGATGTCAAGACGGCATTCTTGAATGGTGACTTGGAGGAGGAGATCTACATGGAGCAGCCGGAGGGGTTCGTCTTGGATGGCCAAGAGCACCTGGTTTACAAGCTCCAGAAGTCGCTGTACGGCCTCAAGCAAGTGTCACGTTCTTGGAACCAGAAGGTGGATACGACGTTGCAGTGCATGGGGTTTGAGCCCAGCGAGTGTGAGTACAGCGTGTATCGCTGGCAGCATGAGTATGATATCCTCATCATCATTGTCTATGTGGATGACATGCTCCTCCTTTCCAACAGCATGTCTGCACTGCAGGAGTTCAAGGAGGCCATGCAGGAGCACTTCCAAATGTCTGATCCCGGGGAGGCATCATACTTCCTCGGCATCCAGATCATGCGTGACCGCGAATCACGCTCTCTCTCGCTACAACAGAGTCGCTACATCAAGGACGTCCTACAGCAGTTCGGCATGGCAGAGGCAAAACCCATCGGCACGCCGCTGGAGACGCGGTAGTACCTCGTGAGCTTCAGTGGAGAAGCAGATGTAGTTGAGCGGCAGAAGTACCAGAGCGCCGTCGGCAGTCTTATGTACCTGATGGTGGCAACCATGCCGGACCTCGCACAGGCTGTGAGCGCTGTGAGCCAGCACATGGCTAATCCCGGACCGGAGCACCAGAAGGCAGTGAAGCGGATCATCCGCTACCTTGCTGGAACCATCAACGTCGGCATCACCTACAACGGCAAGTTGGGAAAGGAGCCGTCCGTCTCTGTTTCAGGTCCACAGGAGCAAGTTCCAGGAAAATTCCAGATGCCTTTTCCGATCGTGGATCCGTCTTCACCATTGGAAACATCAGGTGGCAAATTATCTACAGTCCATGTTTCAGGCCGATCCAACGGTCGGATTGGGATATATGAATTTTCGAAGTTTCAGGGGTCATGGACCGCCGATGTCTGGGTGGCCATGGGCAATGGTTCCATGCCTGAGAAAAGAAAAAGGCAAGAGGTCCAGGGTCAAGACCTGATGGGAGAAATATCCAAAAAGGTCCTTGGTCTTAGGATTGCCTTGTCAGAGTGTGCTGACTAGGATAAAGGTACCTCACCTTACGTTTTAGGTGAGGTGAGATCCTTGTGTGCGCATGGACACATGGCGATTCTCCATGAGTTTGTGGGTGATGTGACCACTAGAAGTGTGCCATGAGAGCATTCTCTAGCTCTCTAGGTCGTGTGTGACTGGTCAGCCTGATTCTTAGGCTGATTTCCTCCCTTGTGTAAGATTGTGGACTCTAGTGTGTGAGCCTTAGCCTCCATGGCTAAGTGGTGTGGCTTGTGAGAGGGATGACTTGCCCAAGCTCTAGCTCTATATATACTCCATCATTTTGAGTGATTCAACAACCATTCTTCAGCACAACTGATGGCCTTTCAATCCCACATGCTCGCTGCTCCAAGACTCCCTCTCTCCTCCAGATCCAACATTTGGTATCAGAGTCAAGTTCTGTCAGATTCAGCCAGCACAGGCCGTCAGTTTGAGAGTGACGGGCTAGGGTCAAACCTTGACCAAATTTGACAATCGACCACCGCATCTTTATGTTCGCGAGACAAGCTTTCCAACGAGCCCAAGATCCAACGGTCGGATTGAGAGTTATGCTCAAAACGAGGTCGGCCAGGGCTACACTCTTCTCTATGAGTAAGACTGTCGCCTTGTGATGACCATAACTCTCTTGTTTCTTTGTCAAATTTAACAAGTGGCATATGAGAATTTTAGTATTTTTCCTAGGCTTTCCATTGGTGCAAAAATATTTGCATTCCATCGATTCGTTTGGGAGAAAAACCGTTTACAAGCTGGCTGGTCTGAGTTGGAGTACGAGCAGAAGCATACCCTGTTTTCAAGAGGGCATATCTTTCAACATCCCCTGTTGATGACCCTGTTTTATGGGTCGATCTGAAAGGTTTTGAGCTGCATTTTCTAGTAGTGGGCTCAGTTTTTCCAAATTCCCAGTCTGCTGGCATCTACAATCCATTTTCTGTTAGACAGATTTCTGGCAGAAGCAGCAGCAGAAGCAGGGGTAGCGCCGCCACCCAAGGGCAGCGTTGAGCATCACCAAAGCTCAAAATGGCAGCAACAGGCGTGGTAACAGCAGCCCAGCCCTTGGAGAGGCTGGAAGGACGTGCCAACTTCACGTTTTGGAAGATCCGTACCCGCCTCCTTTTGGAGGAGAGGGGCTTGTGGGAGGTGGTGAGCGGCGACGAGCGCGCTCCGCCTCCACAGGCAAAAGTCATCACCGCAGCTCAGGTGGTGGCGGGGAAGACGCCGCAGAAAGGTGCAGCAGATGCAAGTTCATCTACAACTGCAGCGGCAGCGTATGAGGAGTGGAAGAAAAAGGACAGGCAGGCCTACAGGTTGCTTGTCAACACCATCTCCAACCCGCATCTTCAGTACGTGAGTGACAAGGCTACTGCAAAGGAGGGGTGGGACACGTGCAAGAAGTATGAGAGCAAGGATCCTGCATTCCTCGTGCTTTTGGAGGAAAAGATGATGGCGCTGAAAATGCAGGGTGGTGAAGGGATGGAGGCGTACCTGGATAGGGCAAAGGAGCTGGCCAAGCAGCTGAGAGAGGCCGGCAACCCTGTGGAAGAGACGCGCTTCATCCTCCTCTTGCTGAGGGGATTCCTAACCAGCTACGACACGGTGCAAGAGACGCTGGAGTGCCAGCCAACTCTCGACCTCGACTTCATCTGCACACACCTGGTGCAGGTGGAACTGCGCCGCAATGCCGCAAAACGTAATGGCGGCAACAGCAGCAGTGAAGCAGCTTTCATGGCGATGGGCTCACGCAACCAGCAGCAGCAGCAGTCCGGGCAGCAGAGAGGTAAGAAGAAGGGCAAGTGCCATTATTGCCAGAAAGAGGGGCACTACAAGAAAGAGTGCTTCAAGTTCAAGAGGGACCAGAAGGAGCAGCAGCAGGAGCAGCAAAAGCAGGAATCTCCCCAGCAACAGCAGTAGCAGTCACAGCAACGTCAGCAGCACCAGCAGCAGCAGCAGCAGAACCAGACCGGCGTGTGCCATTATGGCAACATGACCGTGGCCAAAGAGGTGCGCGACCGCCTCTTCATGGCGAAGTCTGACATGTCGCAGGAGGAGAAGGCGGATCTGGCGTGGTACAAAGACTCTGGGTGTACCAAGAGTCTGACTCACCACAGGGAGTGGTTTACGCAGTTGCTGTACATCCCTCCCCGTCCTATCGCTTTGGGTGATGATCGGGTGGTGTATGCTGAAGGGATTGGGATTGTGGAGATGTGGTTGGAGACCCCGCGTGGCATTGAAGTGGGAGTGTTCCATGGCGTGCTATACGTACCGAATGCTGCATTCAACCTCCTCTCAGTCTCCTCTCTTACAAACACAGGACTGCGCTTCGTCTTCGATGATGACTATGGCTACATCCTTAACAAGGATACAGGAGAGGAGTTGGCCAGGTCGGTGAAGGAGGGCAACATGTACCGCCTGCTGGGGGCGACCAAGATCCCGCGTGAGCAGAGTCTTGCAGCAGTGGTGCAGGCGACAGATGGTGAGATCTGGAATGCGCGTTACGGCCACATCGGCATGCGCATCTTGCAGCAGCTTCAAGCAAAGCAGATGGTGCGTGACCTGCCTACCATCTCTAACTTTGAACAGCAGTTGTGCATCGGCTGTTTGGAGGGGAAGCAGCACCGGGAGGCATTCTCTGGAGCAGGGGAGCGTGCGAAGGAGGTGTTGGAGCTGNTCCACACAGACCTGTGTGGACCGATGCAGACCCAGAGCTTTGGAGGCTCTAGGTATTTCCTGACCTTCATTGATGATTTCAGCCGTTACACTGCTGTGTACTTCCTTCCTTCCAAGGACCAGTGCTTTGACAGGTTCAAGGAGTTCAAGGCCATGGTGGAGAACCAGACTGGCAAAAAGATCAAGGCGCTGCGCAACGATCGCGGTGGAGAGTACCTGAGTAAGGAGTTCCAGGACTACCTCGCAGCAGCTGGCATGAAGGCGTAGCGTACCGCGCCGTACTCGCCACAACAGAACGGTGTAGCAGAACGCGCCAACCATACCATTGTGGAGTCGGCGCGCTCCATGCTGCATGTGGCTCGGCTGACCTACGACTTCTAGGCTGAGGCCGTGAGCACTACAATCTACATCAAGAACCGCAGTCCAACTAAGGCGCTGGAGCAGATGACGCCGTACGAGGCGTGGTTTGGCAAGAAACCGACCGTGGGTCATCTCCGAGCATTTGGAAGCACATGCACGTGTCCAAGGAGAAGCGGCAGAAATGGGACGCAAAGAGTGCGCAGATGCTGATGATTGGCTACGACGTGGTAAGCAAGGCCTATCGCCTCTATGAGGGGGATACAGGCCACGTCATCATCTCCAGGGATGTCGTCTTCAACGAGAGCAACGTCATCGGCACCAATATTGTCTGTGAAGAGGCAACAGAACCAGCAGCTGACGAGACAGTGGGAGCAAAAATCCTTCCTGACCCACTCTCTCCCGATCCTTCCTCTACTGTGACAGTGGGAGAATCACTCTACTCTCCCATGTTTGATGCAGCAGATACAGCAACCTCACCGGCAGAAGCAGAGGAGGAAGATGTAGCACCACCAGCAGCAGCAAATGTGCCAGCAGCACCGCGCCAGACGCCTGCTAACGCTCCAGCACCGGGTCGCAGGTACCCTCTTAGGGTGCGTTACAAGCCTGGTGAGCGCGGCCATTTCTGGATGCTACAAAAGCCAGAAGAGATGAACGTCACAGTTGTAGCAGATTCAGATGAGCCAACGTCATACAAGGAGGCCATGGCTGCACCGGATGCAGCAGATTAGGCGCAAGCCGTGTAGCAAGAGATACAGTCGCAGCTGGACAACGGCACGTGGGAGCTGACTAAGTGTCCACCTGGGCGTAAGGTGATCAAGTGCAAGTGTGTGTTCAAGAAGAAGCGGGGAGCAGATGGTAACCTGGAGAAGTACAAGGCGAGGCTGGTCGCCAAGGGCTACTCGCAGCAGGAGGGCATCGACTACACAGAAACGTTTGCCCCTGTTGCAAAGTTTGCCTCTGTGCGCACGCTCCTCTCTTATGCAGCAGCTGAGGATTTCGAGGTTCACCACATGGATGTCAAGACGTCATTCTTGAATGGTGACTTGGAGGAGGAGATCTACATGGAGCAGCCGGAGGGGTTCGTCATGGATGTGTCACTCCGCACTTGGCCACGGTCTAGAGTAAACGGCGCCGACAGGCAAACCGCCGACCGCCCTTGGTATTTCAACCAAGGTAGAGATCACCCACGGAGTGGTGTTTCCACACTGAAAGGTTCATTTAGCTTGTCCAAACCGTGGCTGGAAAGTGTTCTAAACTCTCACNGGGATTTGACCCCGGAGCTCTCGCTTGCGAGACGGTGCCTTCACCCACTAGGCTATAGGAAGTTGTCCTAAGGATCATGCACCAGGTAGACTACCGAGAGTAGACCAAGGGGACTTACTCCACAAGGGTGAGCAGTGCATGCCTTGTCTCTCTCAGCCTCTCTTGCATGTCGCTGGGGGACTTGCGCTACAAGCGCAGTGCATACCCAGTCTAAATCTTCTGCTGATTGGACCAGGGGCATACACAGAACATAACAAACTCTCCCTTGCACCTGCGTCCATCTGCGGCTAGATTCTTGTTGCGGCCATGGGCCCAGCGATGTCTGCCACCTGTGAAGAAGCCCGCCCGTTCAGTCCTCGTCTGTTGCGCTCACCATCCCGATGCCTCGTACCCCTGCCATGTGCGGGTCACTGTCCAGGGGCTTCGTCAGGAAGTCCGCGAGCATCTGCTTGGTCGAGATGTACTGCACATCCACCACTCCCTTGGTGACGAGGTCGCGCGTGTAGTGATAGCGGATGTCGATGTGCTTGGTCCGCCTAGAGANGCGCCACGTACTCAGCTTCTGCGGTTGAGATGGAGACACAGTCCTGCTTGCGGCTGGCCCACGACACAGCGCCGCCATTCACAAGGCACACAAAGCCCGAGGTGGACTTCCTATCATCCACGTTGCCTCCAAAATCTGCGTCGGTGTAACACTTGAGGCGCAAAGGGTCTGTTCCTTGAAGGCCGCCGTACTGCAGCCCCATGTGTCGTGTCTTGTTGAGATAGCGCAAAATGCACTTCACGGCCTGCCAGTGGAGTGGCCCAGTGTTGGCCACGTACCGACTGACTAGCCCCACAGCAAAGGAGATGTCCGGCCGCGTCCCAACCATGGCATACATGATGCGACCCACTGTAGACTGGTATGGCACATCCTGCATTTCGCGGCGCTCGGCTTCCGTGCTGGGGGAGTGGGCGGAGGTGAGATTGCACTTCGTGGGGAGAGGAGTGCTGAGGGGTTTGGCATCTTCCATGCCATAGCGCCAAAGCACCTCTGAGATGTACTTCGTCTGGTTGAGCTCGATGGTGCCTGCTGCTCGGTTGCGATGTATGGTGATGCCCAAGTAGTACTCAAGCTCGCCCATGTCCTTCATCTGAAACCGTCCATGCAGCTTCTCCTTGAGGCCCTCGAGGGCTTTCATGGAGGTGGAGGCCAGAATCAGGTCATCCACGTAGCGCGCTACCAGCAACAGCCCCTGGTCATCCGCACGCACATATACATTGGGGTCGTTGTGGCAGTGCGAGAAGCCAAGGCCAGCCATGAAGCTGTCCATCTCCTTGTACCAGATCCTTAGGGCCTGTTTCAGCCCGTAGAGCGCCTTGATGAGGCGACACACCTGCCCGGGTTTTGCCTTGACACCCTCGGGCACCTCCATTAGTATCTCCTTGTCAAGCTTCCCGTAGAGGAAGGCGGTCTTGACGTCCATCTGGTGGATTTCCATGTTGCGCGCCGCAGCCACAGCTAGCAAGGTGTGAATGGAGGGGAAGGACGCGACAGGAGAGTAGGTCTCGTCGTACTCAGACCCTGCTCTCTGCGAGAACCCCTTCGCGACAATCCTTGCCTTGTACTTGTCGATGCTGTTGTCTTGCTTGCGTTTGACGCGTAGGACCCACTTCACGCCCACCACGTGTGCGTTTGGTGGTCTGTCCACCAGCACCCACGTTCCGTTCTCCTCGATGGAGGCGAGCTCGCTCTCCATCGCCTCCTTCCATTTAGCGGCGTCCGGCCGCGAGAGAGCCTCGGCGATGGTAGCCGGCTCTCCCTGCGCAAGGCACGACCAGC